>QANZ01028368.1:196451-213049 GCA_003254925.1 Chamaecrista fasciculata | reverse complement strand
TTTTCCAACTGCTGACGTGGCACTTAACGTGCCACGTCAGCAGTTAACGGCTTCAGGGACCAATTTGACTAACGTTAGTAAAATTCGGGGACCTATTTGTCAATTTCCATAAATCAGGGACCAATCTGTCAGCGACCCAATAATCCGGGGACCAATTTGGGAGTTTACTCAATTTTTATCCAATCAGTTCACGTGTAGGACAAAGATGACAATTTAAATGGGTATTTTGGTATTTTGGATATCCATCATAATCTATTAGTTAAAAATATTTGATATTTATCAAACATCGACGTTGAATAAGGTACAAACAGTAAAAATAAAAATTATGAGTAAACTAATAAGTCGATCCTGAAATTTAGAAGCGTTGATTGATAGGTTTCTGAATTTTACTCAGTGTATAAGCCGGTCCTCGTATTTTCAAAACGCCTAACTAATTGGTCTCTCCGTCATATTGCCGTGACAAAAAAGTTGACGTGGCCATAACGGACGGTGATGTGTCTCGTTATACGCTGACGTGTTCCGGTATGTCCACGTCGGATCCCATTATGTTAAAAAAAATGCGCCACGTCAGAAAAATAGCGACACCTCAGTATTTTTACACTGCACTTTTAGGTCCCAGGCCAAAACGCACGTTTTGTCCAGTGCACTAATAGGTCCCTGAGTTGATTCAACCACTTAAGCCTCACCAACCTAACCCAAACTCACATTGACCCAACCCACACACCCTAGCCACTAAACCCTAACCATTGAACCCTAGCCACTGAACCCACACACCCAAACCCCCTAAAACAAAACACCCATTTTTATTTCATTATTCTTAATTCTCCCTCTTTTTTATCATCATCTTCATTCATTTTAGTCCCAAATCCTCAAAATAAAATTGTAAAAGCCCCAAAACTCTTCCAAACATTTTAATTTAGTCCTTAAAAATATTAAAAACACTAAACCCCAAACCCCAAAACCCTAGACCCTAACCCTAAAAAAAGTTTAAGTCAAACAATTAGGTCCTTGACCCATTATTCTCAATTCACCATCTTTATTCATTTTAGTCTCAAATCCTCAAAATAAAATTTTAAAGTGTCACAAAACTCTTCCAAACATTCTAATTTAGTCCTTAAAAATATTAAAAACCTTAAACTCCAAACCCTAAAACCTCAAACTCTAAAAAAGGTCTAAGTTAAACAATTAGGTCCTTGACCAATTATTCTCAATTCCCCCTCTTTTTCATCATCTTCATTCATTTTAGTCTTAAATCATCAAAATAAAATTGTAAAGTGTCCTAAAACTCTTCCAAATATTCCAATTTAGTCTTTAAAAATATTAAAAACCCTAAATCCTAAATCCTAAAACCCTAAACCACAAACCCCTAAAATTCTAAATCCCTAAAACCCTAAACCCTAAACTCCTAAAACTTAATTTTTTTTTTAAATCTTCATCTTCATTTTCCCAATTTAACATAAATCCCTAATTTTTTTCATCCCTAAATCCCCTAATTTCTTTTTATCTTCAATTCATCTTCATCTCCTTCATTTCTCATCAGTTCGTCATCATCATTCATCATATAATCACCGCTGCCTGCTAATTAAACTTTAAACCCAGAGAATATATATATATATATGAGCTTTGAATCGACCAACTTTGAATGCACGGTGCCACCACTCTGGTACTCGTTTAGGCTTCCTCTGATTCCGATTCGCTGTGATTTAGTTTTCGTTTTGATTCGCTGTGATTTCGTTCTGATTCCAATGAGCTTGATTTCGATTTTGTTGTGATTTTGTTTAAGTTCTGATTCGTTATGATTTTGATGTGATTTCGATTTTGAAAGAGGAGGAGGAAGAGGAAGAGGACGACAGAGGAAGGGAGAGAGAGTGTGAGGATGAGGATGAAGATCTTCAATTTTGGGGCTTGGGGTTTAGGATTTTAGGGGTGAAGATTTTTAATATTTTTAAGGACTAAATTAGATGAAGATGAAGATTTAAAAAAGAAATTAAGCTTTAGGGATTTTGGGGTTTAGGGTTTTAGGGTTTAGAGCTTTAGGGTTTAGGGTTTTTAATATTTTTAAGAACTAAATTGTAATGTTTAAAAGAGATTTGGGACAGTTTACAATTTTATTTTGAGGATTTGAGACTAAAATGAATGAAGATGATGAATAAGAGGATTAATTGAGAATAATGGGTCAAGGACCTAATTATATTGTTTGACTTGGACTTTTTTTTTAGAATTTGGGGTTTACGGTTTAGCGCTTTTAATATTTTTAAGGACTAAATTGAAATGTTTGGAAGAGTTTTGGGGCACTTTACAATTTTATTTTGAGAATTTGGGACTAAAATGAAAGAAGATGATAAAAAAGAGGGGAAATTGAGAATAATGGAATAAAAATGAGTGTTTTGTTTTAGGGGGTTTGGATGTGTGGGTTCAGTGGGTAGGGTGTATGGGTTGGATCAATGTGAGTTTGGGTTAGGTTGGTTAGGGTTAAGTGCCTGAATCAACTCAAGGACCTATTAGTGCACCGGGCAAAACGCACGTTTTGGCCAAGGACCTAAAAGTGCAGTGTAAAAATGCTGAGGTGTCGCTATTTTTCTGATGTGACACATGTTTTTTTTTTAACATAACGGGATCTGACGTGGACACAACGGGACACGTCAGCGCATAACGGGAAATATTCATATCTATACCTTATTTGATATCTAATTGACATATACCCATAATATTTGAAATACCCAAAAATAATAAATATATGGTAGGATACCCTAATTAAAAAAAATCCAATATATCTGATATCCGGAACTTAAAATCTATTAATTAAAATATAATAAGAAAAATTGTAATAAAAAATATATAAAATATAATAAAATATTTATACTATAGAGTATCATATACTAGATAATTTAACTATCCGTTTATTTTAAATAGATACCGAGTGGTTGATGTAATATCTACATTTACTCGATATCTATCCAATAATTTTAAGAGTAAACTAGCAAGTCGGTCCCTGAAACTTGGAGGCGCTGGTTGATAGGTCCTTGAATTTTCGAAACGCCTAACTAATTGGTTCCTCCATCATATTGACGTGACAAAAAAGCTGACGTGGCCATAACGGACGTTGATGTGTCCCGTTATGCGCTGACGTGTCCCGTTGTGTCCACGTCAGATCCCGTTATGTGTCACATCAGAAAAATAGCGACACCTCAGCATTTTTACACTGCACTTTTAGGTCCTTGGCCAAAACGTGCGTTTTGCCCGGTGCACTAATAGGTCCTTGAGTTGATTCAGGCACTTAACCCTAACCAACGTAACCCAAACTCACATTGATCCAACCCATACACCCTACCCACTGAACCCACACATCCAAACCCCCTAAAACAAAACACTCATTTTTATTCCATTAATCTCAATTTCCCCTCTTTTTTATCATCTTCTTTCATTTTAGTCCCAAATTCTCAAAATAAAATTGTAAAGTGCCCCAAAGTATGGACACGTCAGCGCATAAGGTACAAATATTGAATAAAATGAACCGATACATATATGAATAGTGAAAAAATCACTAGATATCTTACTCGTTGCATCCTAATGTTTAAACTTGAAATCTTAAAATACCTAATTTTATTGAATAAAATTTTGTGACCTTTTGAGAATAAGGAATGCCACATAATTAAAGTATGACAAAAGACTTGTTGGTAGCCCTAACGTTTTAGGTCAATTTTAGTTATGCTTCCAACGTGTGTTTTGTGTCAATTATATCCCAAATGTTTCACATTGTTGTCAATTATAGTCTAACCTCAATTTTTTTGGGCCAAAGTCCTATTTTGGTCCCTCAGTTTGCTCAAAGTTCCGTTTTGGTCCCTCAGCTCAAAGTCCTTCATTCATCACCACCACTGCCACCACCAACACCACCACCACCGTCAGCAACAACACCAAAACCACCGCCGAGCTTTTCCGGCGAGATTCGTCTTCTCCGGCGAACTTTCCAGCGAGGTACACGGCGGCCCCGACGACTATGAAAACTCTTAATCCAAGGTTTTTTGACCTTCTGAGTTCAATGGCGGTCTTCATTTTGCGAACAAATGATCGGAAATATGATTTTTGACGATTGTGTAATTTTTCGACGACTATGTAATTTTTTAGCGGCTTGAATTTTACTATTTCCGGTCATTTGTTCGCAAAATGCAGGCAGCCATTGAACTTAGGATGTCAAAAAACCTTGGATTATATTTTTCGTAGTTGTCGGGGCCGCTGTGTATCTCGCTGGAGAAGACAAACCTCGTCGAAAAAGCTCGGCGACGGCGACGGTGGTGTTGCTACTACTACTGACAGTGGTGGTATGGTGGTGGTAGTGGTGGTGAAAATGATGATGAATGAAGGACTTTGAGTTGAGGAACCAAAATGAAACTTTGAACAAACTTGAGGAATCAAAATAGCACTTCGGCCCAAAAAAATTGAGGTTAAAGTATAATTGACAACAATATGAAACGTTGGGGGCATAACTGACACAAAACAAACGTTGGGGGCATAACTGAAACTGACCCCAAACGTCAGAGGCACCAACATGTCTTTTGCCTTAAAGTATTTATAATGTTATTATTTTATTGACTAGGGCGTGTTTGGATGAGCTTAAAATAAAATTTGAGTGATTTTTTAGGTTAAGTTGATTCTAATTTCAATATTATTTGAATAATTTGTTGTAAATAGAGATTTTTAGGTGTGAAATTATTTAAATATATTTTATAATAATTGTGGTTGATGGGTGAAATTGTATAAAAATTAGAAAGAAAAAAAATGCTTTTTAACTTTTTGATTTTTGTAATATTTTTTTTCTTGGATTTCCTTATTTAATTATTTGAAATCAGAAATTTGGAGACTAGAAAACGCGATAAAGTTGTTATTTTTATTTTTAATCTTAAAGTTGTTCTTTGAGTAAACTAACAATTTGGTCCTTGAAAGATAACCGAGTTGACAACTCGATCCCTTAAACACCGAGTTGGTACCCTATGGTTATTTTCCGTCAAGATTTTACAAAAAGTGTTAATGTGGCTCAATCTTAGCCGTCGATTTTTACTACATCTTATCCGTTAGTTTGTATTGCTGATAAAACCATATTTTACTCTTCAACAAGATTTCTTTTGTGCGTTTAGATCATCTCCCTTTGGTAAAACGAATCAAAACGCAACAAACTAAAAGAATTGATGGAGTTTTCTACAATTTCATTTCAAGAACTAAAGAGTTATTAAAAAAGAAATTGGCAAATTGCAGAAAGATCATTTCAGTTTTGATAAATATAAAATTTTGTAAAGTTTATCTTCTCACCATCGAAACACACAGTTTTAGAACTAAACTGCATTTTATTTTGCAGATTTAGGATTAATCTATAATTTTATTCTTTTTCCAATATTTTCATAATTATATTTTGACCCCAAAATTTTGTTAAAATTTTCATTTTAGTCCTCAAATATTATGATCTAGGGACTTTTTTAAAATTTTGAAAATATTTGGGGGGAATTATGTAATTTTGGCAAAAGTGCTAACATTTATCCGTTAAATCTTGACGAAAAATAACCACAGAGTACCAAAGTGCTAACGGCGCAAACCTCAGGCTACCAAAGTGTCAAATTTTGTCTTTCAAAGTACCAAAGTGGATCAGGTCCTAACCACATGGTACCAAAGTGTATTTTACCCTACTTTTTAGTCCCTAAATATTAAAATTGTATACTATTTAGTCCATAAAAAGGACTAATTAATATACTGTTTTGACCTTTCAGAGACTAAATTATATATTTCAATCTTTTAGGTCAATATCTGGTCCGATTACTAAAACATCGTAATGCTTAGGTTAGATTTTAAAAAAATTATATTTGAAGTGAATTTTTTCAAGTTTCATGTTTGGTTTTGCTTAAATTTGCACAAGATTTTGTGATAATTGATTTTTAAAAAGGCTACATTTTGAAGCTTTTCATATAATCTGTGATAGATTATTTTACTTAATAAATACATGTTACAATTACAATTACTCAATTTTGTTCAAATAAATTTTGTTCAACGAATTAGTCCCTAAAGTTTTTAGAAAAAAATTATGAATTGGTTGATTCACGTAATATCTCAATCATAAACGATTTGGTCCATGAGTTAACATAACTCTCATCGCTCATCTCATACTTTCTTTCTTTATGATTATTTAATTTTGACAAAATTTTCGATGTTCTAATTGTATCGAGTCATCAAATCAGTCCTTAAATATAAAAAATAGGCCAATGTGCACTTTTGGTCCCATAACTTTTGCTTAGGTCTCAATTTGGTTCCATAACTTTTTTTGTTGCATTTTTAGTCTCATATGTTTGCAAAAGGTTGCAGATTTGGTCCCGTATCATTTTTGGTCCCATATCTTTTGGTCGGATTGCAGAATTGGTCCTATATCTTTGTAAAAAGTTTCACTGTCAATCCTACCTAATCTAAATATAAGGGACCGATTCTGCACATGACCCAAAGATATGAGACCCAAAGTGTAACACAGGACCAAATATGCAACCTGAGCAAAAGATATGGGACCAATAATGCAACAAAAAAGTTATGGGACCAAATTGAGACCTGAGCAAAAGTTATGGGACCAAAATTGCACTTTGGCCTAAAAAATAAAAACTGAAAATGTACTAAGTTGTTCCAAAATAATCATGAACGATTTTTTTGTGCTTGAGTTAAATTGGCAACAATAATATAATAATAATCTATAAAATATAAACATGTTAAATTGCAAATATATATAAATGTATTAAATTTTTTTCTATCTTTAAAAAGTATAAAATATATGATAAATTGCACATGTTTATTTTTATTTTTTTGGTAATGTCGTCAGTTTCCCCGCTTATCCGTGTAACGGTCTAAGTGAAGACTAATCCCATTCAGGCAACAGAGACAAAACGATTGTACCCTTCTAATAATGTCGACTCTAGGGATCAAACCTGGATCCTCCCACCTAATATATAGCACATATTTATTTACACATGTTTATTTACATGTAGAACTTTTTCTAAACATTAAAGTACATTTGAAAATTCTCCTATACAATATTTGACGGACGTGGGACGAATTTGGAGAAACTTATCCAAAATTCTCCATTATATATATATATATTATATATATAACTAAATAAACTAATAATTTAGTCTTTAAAAAATTATTAAGTTAATAATTTAATAATTTTTTAATAATTTAATCTTTAAAAGATTGAAATACATATATAATTTTATTTTTAAAATATTAAAACATTACAATATATACTCTTTATAGACTAATAAATAATATATTATTTTAATTTTTCAAGAACTAAACTATATATTTTATCTTTTGAAAGATCGAATTATCATCTTTCAAGACCAAATTATTACTGTATTCATATATAATTATAACACAATATATATATATATATATATATAAATAAACTAACCATATCTAAATGTTCTTCTATATATTGTAAATTGGTAAGTCCATTATTTATAACTAGAACAGAATAAATAAGGGTAAATTGCAATTTGGTACCCTGTGGTTAGGGGTGGTTCCCCTTTGGTACCCTGAAAGAAAAATTTTTGCATTGTGGTACCCCGTGGTTTGTTCCGTTAGCAATTTGGTCCCCTGAGGTTTTTTTTTTTCTGTTAGGATTTAACGGCAAATGTACGTTAAAATGTCAAAAATCTCCCAACAAGTCTTCTCTTATGCGTTTAAGTCCTTTCCCTTTACTAAAAGGGATCAAAACATAAAGAATTAATTATAAAAGGGTCTTTAGAATTCTAATATTATAGAATTTTTTCCCTTTCATAAGATTTCTTTTGAATCGGTCCTGATTTAATTACAATTTAATCCCAAATGTTTATGATCTTTATCAAAATAGTCCTTAAAACCTCAAAAGACAAATGCGCATCTATGATTTATCAAAAAATCCCTATATTCAACTACACTACAAACAAATCAAAACCCCCTAATTTTTCCAAACTCAAGCCCCACAAATCAAAAACCTTCTCAACAACAAAATCAACATCATCAACAACCAATTTCTTCATACCGAATCAAAATTCAAAACTAAGGAATTCAATTTCTTCCTCAATTTTCCAAAATTTGGCATAATTGGTCCCTCAAAAGTTTTAATTCTTTTACATTAAGGTCATTTTTCTTAGGGTATGAAGAAACTGGTTGTTGATGATGTTGATTTTGTTGTTGAGAGGATTTTTGATTTGTGAGGCTTGATTTTGAAAAAATTTGGGGGTTTTGATTTGTTTGTAATGTACTTGAATGAAAATTGTAGTTGAATATAGGGAATTTTTTGATAAATCATAGATGCGCATTTGTCTTTTGAGGTTTTAAGGACTATTTTGATAAAGATCATAAACTTTTGGGATTAAAGTGTAATTAAACCAGGACCGATTCAAAAGAAATCTTATGAAAAGGAAAAAATTCTATAATATTAGAATTCTAAAGACCCTTTTATAATTAATTCTTTATGTTTTGATCCCTTTTAGTAAAGGGAAAGGACTTCAACGCATAAGAGAAGACTTGTTGGGAAATTTTTGACATTTTAACGTACATTTGCCGTTAAATCCTAACAGAAAAAAACCTCAGGGGACCAAATTGCTAACGGAGCGAACCACGGGGTACCACAATGCAAAAAATTTTCTTTCAGTGTACCAAAGGGGAACCGCCCCTAACTACAGGGTACCAAATTGCAATTTACCCAATAAATAATAATATAATGTAACACTACTGTCCCACTAATTAAATGAAGGCAAAACACCCTTTCATGCCCCTAACGTTTGCAGTGATTTTCAGTTATGCCCCTAACGTTTCATTTTGTTCAGGCATGCCCTCAATGTGCAACCAACGTTTCAATTATGCCCTCAATTTTGACTCAATGCACATGTGGCAATTTTTTTTTGCTTATGTGTCATTTTTTTTGTTTGACTTGATTACGTGGCATCATGACTGGCATTCTTAATTTTTTTTTCACCTTGGCATGATGACTGGATTTACATTTTTGAACATAAAAATTGAGTAAACTAGCAAATCAGTCCCTGGATTTACATTTTTCATCATCTTCATTCATTTTAGTCCCAAATTCTCAAAATAAAATTGTAAAGTGTCCCAAAACACTTCCAAAAATTTCAATTTAGTCCTTAAAAGTATTAAAAACCCTAAAACCTAAACTCTAAAATTCTAAACCCTAAAACTCGAACCCCTAAACCCCTAAAAAAACCACTCTCTTGCAATTTGGTCCCTAGGTCCTCAAATTTATTAAATCAGAATTAAAAAAAAAAATTGGTCCCTAAATCCTAATTTCATTATCATCTTCATCTTCTTCATCATCATCATCATCATCTTCTTCACCTTCATCATCTTCATCATCTTTGTAATTTGAACAAACACAAGAGGGCCTATTTGAAATAAATTCTCAAATATATTAATGATACAGATACCCGTGTCCAAGCCCAAGCCCAAACCCACCGAGAGCGAGAAACCCGGGCCCTTAGGCCGTGTTGTTGAACAAAGAAGTGAAGCTTCCACCACAGATACCCATATTGGATTTGACATGATCAGAATCAAGGCCGCCGGCGGCGAACGGCGGAGGCAAGGGGTTGGGGACGAAGACGGGGGTGGTAGGGAGGGGGTGGTGGTCGTGATGGGGAGAAGGAGGAGTGACGGCGGAGGCGGCGGTGGTGGTGCGGGAGCGTTTGGCGTTTTTGCGACTGCCGTCGCCGACGGGGATATCACGGAGGGTGCCGTCGTTGGTCCAGTAGCGACGGCAGGATTTGCAGAAGTGGCGAGGCTGGGAGAAGTTGTAGTTGTTGTAGTAACCGAACTTGGTGTTGGTGGAGTCGCAGCGAGGACATGGGAGATGCTCTTGTTCCGGCGGAGGAGCCGGAGTCTTCGACGGTCAGGGAGTCTCGCCGGCGTCGGATGGCATGAGTGAGTGAGTGAGGTAATGAAGTAAGAAGTAAGGATTAGATTAGATGTTGTGTTGTGTTAGTGAAATTGAAATGGATTTAGGGACAAATAGGCCCTCTTGTGTTTGTTCAAATTACAAAGATGATGAAGATGATGAAGGTGAAGAAGATGATGATGATGATGATGATGAAGAAGATGAAGATGATAATGAAATTAGGATTTAGGGACCAATTTTTTTTTTTAATTCTGATTTAATAAATTTGAGGACCTAGGGACCAAATTGCAAGAGAGTGGTTTTTTTAGGGGTTTAGGGGTTAGGGTTTTAGGGTTTAGAATTTTAGAGTTTAGGTTTTAGGGTTTTTAATACTTTTAAGGACTAAATTGAAATTTTTGGAAGTGTTTTGGGACACTTTACAATTTTATTTTGAGAATTTGGGACTAAAATGAATGAAGATGATGAAAAATGTATTCCAGGGACTAATTTGCTAGTTTACTCAATTTTTATGTTCAAAAATGTAAATCCAGTCATCATGCCAAAGTTGAAAAAAAAATAAGAATGCCCAGTCATGATGCCACGTAATCAAGTCAAACAAAAAAAATGACACATAAGCAAAAAAAATTGCCACATGTGCATTGAGTCAAAATTGAGGGCATAATTGAAACGTTGGTTGCACATTGAGGGCATGTCTGAACAAAATAAAACGTTAAGGGCATAACTGAAAATCACTGCAAACGTTAGGGGCGCGAAAGAGTGTTTTGCCTTAAATGAAAACACTAAAGTTCGTCAGTGATGTGCGCATAATGTGTGATTATTCTCACATTCCAACTTTCGATGACTTATTTCACTAAAATTTAAACTATGAAAATTGAAAAGTGACAGATTTTCGGCCCAAAAAAGAAAAGTGACAGATATTTTTTTAAACTATCAAAAAATTTCTTCAATTTTGTTATTAGCTCACTAATACGAGTATAAGCCTTTAGAAGAATCATATCCCAAAAGCTAACTGTTGAAGTTGGAGAGCCTAAGGTCTTATATAGTGTTTTACGTACCTTCAGCTAACTACCCGATGTAGGACTCGTATCATTACATACCCCTTCGAAAGCCAACGTCCACGGTGGCCCACACTATTGACACTGGTCCATTGATAGCCCTTTCCACTTTTGACGGCTCCATACAACTTTCAGTATTCGGCACGACGCATCGTACCTTAATCCAGCCTATAGGTCGCCCTCTCCGTGTCGGTCAGCTCTCAACGAAAGCACCAATTGATACGAGTATAAACCCTTAGGAGAACCACACCCCGAAAGCTAGCTATTGAAGTTAGAGAGCCTAAGGCCTTCTATAGTGTTTTATCTTCAACTAACTATCTGATGTGGGACTCGTATCACTCACTCTCGTTTTGAAATAATAATAATAATAATAATAATAATAATAATAATAATAATAATAATAATAATCTCAACAAAAAATGATCAATCGGGATTTGATTTTTTTAAAAAAAAAAAACTAGAATTTTGTTTTTTGTCATTAATTCTCATAGTTCAAATGATCTTTCGCATAATAAGTACTAAAGTATTGAAAATTTTGTATATTTTATAACTGAAATATAAAAAGAAAATAATTATTTTTTAAATGTTTAGTTAATTTGGGGTCCCCATGCATGTAAGGTATAAGGATTAAATAGAATCCAAAACTGCAGCTATGTGATCGAATTGTCAAAATACAGATATATATCAATAACAATCTAATAACCCTAAAATTAATTCATTATATCTGATGCGTCATGTCTCACCCGCCAACCTTTCAAATATGATTTTTCTTCGTTTATTAATAAATGTGATAAAACCAAATATGAATTTTCTTATACGAGAAAACGTTGAATAATTAATAGTGAATTAGATCAACTTGGCATGTTGAGAAGATATATAACTAGAAAGAACAATTGAATAGTCCCCATGGCCCCCACTAGCTAGCACTCTCATCATCATCTCATGCATGCTAGCTAGCTTTTTCGTGAATAAATATGGGACACATTTTAGGAGTTTACATGCTCATATCACATTCTTCTTCTTCTTCTTCTTAACATATAGAATTAATAATTAAGCCATGGCTGCTTGCAAAGATTTCCTTGCATTGACCAAAAACAATCATATTTATCTTGATGACATGCTTGCAAAGATTTCCTTGCATTGACCAAAAACAATCACAGAAAATCAGTTTTCTTGGATTCCACACTTAATGTGTAAAGTGGCTGTCCTTTTGACTTAAACACTCTTGCAAAGATTCTCTTTCATACTTTTACATCTTTTTTCATCTATTTTATCATTCATTAGTTATATCCTTCTAAAGTCTCCTTGTAAATACTTCCATAATTATTTTATGCCTCTTAAACTCTATTATCTATAAAAAAGGTCCTTCTTCAACAATTGGGGTGTTACATCTCTTAGACCCCAAAAAAAATATAGAGGGTTTATATTTAATATATTAAAAATAATTATTTATTGCGTCATCCGGTCCAAATATCCGGTCCGACCGGTTCAACCGATCAGACCGTGAACCGAACACTTGTCCGAGTCTTTGTCCGATTCGGTTATGACAACACTGGCCCCGACTTATCATTTACACATATTAGGGATTGATTAATTGGACCAATACAAATTTATGGACCAAATTGTAATCTATAATAATTTTCATGTTATTTTCACTTTGGCCCATCATCTCATCCAAATGGATTGACCCAAAAACCTTCATCCAAAAATATCTCATCCTCACGCTATTCAAGAGCATCTAATCTCAACATCATCTCATCCAACCTACCACCAAACACCTATCATCTCATCTCATCTCATTTTAATATCTCAATCTCATTTCATTATTTCTTACCATTTATACCCCTATACAAAATAAATAAATCCAACAACCTATTTCACCTAACCACAATCATTACATACCATTTTATATAATTCCACACCCTATTTAACATCATTTTCTCTAAAATCACCCAAACACCAATACATCATCTCAACATCATCTCATCAAGTCACTTGGATGAGATTGGCTTGAGTGCTCCCAAAAAAGCACTTAATTATTAAGTTCCACAAATTTTTGGATTTGATGTAGAATATGATGAGTCCAAGCCACTGACAAATCCAGAACAACTGAATCATCAATTGGTTTTCTCCACATATTTATCAATTGGTCAATGCAAGGAAATCCAGAACACCTTGAAGATTTTCACAAATCATATTTATCTTGATGACATGCTTGCAAAGATTTCCTTGCATTGACCAAAAACAATCACAGAAAATCAGTTTTCTTGGATTCCACACTTAATGTGTAAAGCGGCTGTCCTTTTGGCTTAAACATTCGACAAAGTGGTAGGATTTATCATCCCAAAGTGGCGGCAACTCAATATTGTCGTTTCATTTGATAAAACAGTGCGTTTTGTAAATTAGGCCGTTATGTGTCAAGATCATAATGGAGAAGATAAAATTGAACAGTCAAAAATTCACCAAATGCAAAGAACTCCAAAGATTCAAATTTAGAAGGTCCGATTTCAGTACTATTTGGACAAGATCAAACTAGATAGTCTGACCACAACTTGAGAGAGACAGGTCCATTCATTGGTGAAAATCATTTTGGGAGTTGGAATGAAAAAATATGAAACTATTTTTTTTCCTATTTTTTCTAGTGGGTTTTGTCCAGCCCGATTATCAAATGTATCACTCAAAAAAAAATCTAAAGACTATTTACCATAACAAATTGATAAGAGCGAGCGCACACATCTCAAAGACAAAAAAAAATTGCTGATATGATGGTTGGGAAGGGTGATGCTTTTGCACCCACCCCTCGAAGTTTGTATTATGTTCACTTTAGTCTCTATTTGAGCTCCATTGTTCGAATGCATTTAGAGGAAACATCTTCATTGTTCGTTTATCTTTACTCCATGAACTCCTCAGAGTCAACCCCAACAAACGTAAAACAATCAAATAATAATTAAAAAAAAAACATTAAGAAGGAATCGAGAAAATGCAAGTTTGTGCTCTCTCGAACTCCTCTAAAATCCCTTTCAAATTCCTCTTCTCCTGGCTAATCCCTTCCCAGTTGTCCCTTAATCTCTGATTTTCTCCCCAGCTTATAGCCTTAGATATTGATTTTTTCCATTAATGAGGATTGAAAAGTCAAAACAAAACTGATTTTTCACAATGTTTCTTTTTCAATTTTGATTTGTAATCGAACAAAAGGGTGAATTCAATTTCGTGTGGATGATTCCGATTTGATTTTGATTCCATGTTAGATTAAAAATTAATCTCTCAATCTATCGGATCTTTTTCTTTTTAAAACATACCTTTTTCTACTGTATGACGTTGGAAGATGACGATGAGCATGATCCAAAAATTGACACTTTTGTCCCAAATCTCCTCAACAGATGTTGGGCTTGGCCTAATTGTAAAGACACTATTGCACTAAGAGCTTGTTTGGCAATGAAAAGGGAAGGAGAAATGAAGAGATTGGAGAAGAACATGAGGGAGGAAAAGGGGATGTTTAATCCCTTAACTAGAATCACCTCCTAAAGCAAATGGATTTTATTCGAAAGCTCTACTTAAAGAATCAACATACAAAAATTAGAGGTATAAATAGCATGAGGTCTGTAGGATATTATATGTGTTTATTCAATTAAATGTCACAATCCGAATGAAATCCCTTATATGTTCTAGTGAATCACCTTCAAAAGTAAAGGGATCTTTTTGGAAGCTCTATTTAAAAGAATCAAGAGACAAAATCTATTTGAAATTCGAAAGACTAGGGGGCTTTTTCATGTAGTTAAAAAGATGTATGGAAAAAAAAACCTAAAGGACGAAAGGATAACTTTTGCATTAATTCAATTAAATATCACAATTCTAACTAAATCCCATAAACGGGAAAGAATCACCTTCTAAAGCAAAGTGATTTGTTTTGGAAGCTTTACTTAAAAGAATAAACACATTACTTTTTCCAAATTCCTACAACCAAGAGGCTTTTTCAAGTAGTCAACAAGATCAAAGGATATAAAGGGCTAGAGGACTCAACGATAATTTATGTGTAAATTCATTTAAATGTCACATTCCAAACAAAATCCCTTACCCTTGAGAGAATCACCTCCTAAAGCAAAGGGATTAGTTTTGGAAGCTTTACTTAAAGAATCCCCATAAACAAATTAAAGGTATAAAAAACCTGGGGTGTGTAGGATATTTTATCCGTTTATTCAATTAAATGTCACAATCCGAACAAAATCCCTTCTATTTGAGAGAATCACCTCCAAAAGTAAAGGGATTTGTTTTGAGAAGCTCTTTTTAAAAGAATCAACGCACAAAACTTATTCAAAATTTATTTCATGTTGTTAAAAAGATCTATGGAAAAAAATAGCCTAAAGGGCGAAAGGATTGCGTTAATTCAATTAAATATCCCAGTCCAAACAAAGTCCCATAAACTAAAGAGAATCACCTTCTAAAGCAAAAGGATTTTTTTTTTGGAAGCTTTACTTAAAAGAATAAACACAAATAACCTATTTAAAATTCCTAGAAAAAAGAGGCTGTTTAAAGTAGTCAACAATATCAAAGATAAAAAGGCCTAGAACACTCAACGATAACTTACGTGTTAATTCATTTAAATGTCACAATCCAAACAAAACCCCTTACCCTAGAGAGATTCACCTCCTAAAGCAAAGAGATTTGTTTTGGAAGCTCTACTTAAAGAATCCACATAAACAAATTAATGGTATAAATAACATGGGGAGTGTAAGATATTTTATTTGTTTATCCAATTAAATGTCACAATCCGAATAAAATCCCTGCTATTCGAAAGAATCACCTCCAAAAGTAAAGGGATTTGTTTTGGAAGCTCTATTTAAAAGAATCAACACAAAAAACCTATTCAAATTTCACTTCATGTTGTAGAAAAGATCTATGAAAAAAAAACACCTAGAGGCAAAAAAATAACTTTTGCGTTAATTCAATTAAATATCACAGTCCAAACAAAGTCTCATAAACTAAAGAGAATCACTAAGTAAAGCAAAGGGATTTGATTTGGAAGCTTTACTTAAAAGAATAAAACATAAATAACCTATTACAAATTCCAAAAACAAAGGTTTTTTCAAGTAGTCAATAAGAGCGAATAGAAAAAAAGCCTAGAGGACTCAACGATAATTTATGTGTTACAATTCAAACTAAATCCCTTAACCTAAAGAGAATCACCTCCTAATGCAAAGGGATTTGATTCGAAAGCTCTACTTAAAGAATTAACATACATAAATTAGCGGTATAAATAGCATGGGATTTGTAGGATATTATACGTGTTTATTCAATTAAATGTCACAATCCGAACAAAATCCCTTATATCTTCTATCTTCTAGAAGGGATTTGTTTTGGAAGCTCTATTTAAAAGAATCAAGACACAAAATCTATTCAAAATTCGAAAGACTATGGGGCTTTTTCATGTAGTTAAAAAGATCTATGGAAAAAAGAAAAACCTAAGGGACGAAAGGATATCTTTTGCGTTAATTCAATTAAAGATCACACAATCTTAACTAAATCCCGTAAACTAGAGAGAATTACCTTCTAAAGCAATGAGATTTGTTTTGAAAGCTTTACTTAAAAGAATAAACACAAATAACCTATTCCAAATTCCAAGAACAAAG
>QANZ01028368.1:184647-195809 GCA_003254925.1 Chamaecrista fasciculata | reverse complement strand
AATGGTACTGAAAGATTTAATATGCTGAAAACTGTTCAATTTAATTAAAGAAAACACACGCACAAAACTAACAATTTATTTGACACCACATTTTTATCAACACAGTGAGTGCAAAAAATTTTTACATACCTACAGTCTAAAGCCATGGCAAGTCCATCATGAGATCAAAAATTCCTTGGCTATAGCTAGTATCCTAACACCAAAACACGAGCTAAGTAGCCAATCTTAATATAACTTTTAACAGTTGAGAAATTTAGAAGCATTGCTATATATATATATATATATTGCAGTTAGAATTAGAACAAGCCCCATTGATTAATAAGATATAAGAAACATCCTTACCTGTCAGTGAAGTAGAAGGCTTCCTCTACCCCATCTCCATGATGCACATCTATATCAATATACAAATTAAAACCCGAGCATGATATTTTAGAAGCTCTAAAATCCCTAAACCAAGTCATTGATGTAACAAAATCCAGATGCCTCGCATTTCTTACCATGGTGTAGTCCACCAACCCAATTTTTAGCAATATCACAAAGTTGATTGTTTAATCGACATGCAGCATCTAGAGGAAGATGTTAGTCAGTACATATGAAAAATTGGGCACGACCAGAGTATATTAGAATCCCATGATAAACGTATTACCTATAGATCCGCCAGCATAAATTTGATAAAATTCAAATTAGTTGTCAAATACAGGTCAGTCTTCTACAAGATCATCTAGCGGGTGTCAACTAGAGGTGAGCAACCCAACCCGCGAGGCCGCATTTATATTTTTTTATTTACTTTTTATATATGTTGATATATTTTTATATAAATTTTGTATGTTTTTTTATATATTTATATTGTTAGTTCTTTATAAATAAGATATTTTGGCTTTAAAATTTACATAATTACATATTTGTATTACATTTACATATGTTATGACTTATGGTGTATATATATATTTTTTTTTGGTTTCCCAAGGTATCCCCCAGCCCGAAGGGCCAAGGACTAATCCTTCGCGGAACGGTGCTCCATTTAAGGGTCTACCGCTAGCCAATTGGTTGCTGCATACACAAGGCCGGATTCGAACCCCCGACCTTGCTTAAGCGACCTAGTGAGCTCAACCACTAGGCCAACCAAACTCAACCCGCAAGTCCAACTCAACTCAACCTGCAGATTGATGTACTCCAACCTCAACCTAACCCAGCTCGTGCTAACCACTATCAACCATAGAGGGGGGAGTTTGTTAATATGTCACATAAAAATAGAAAGATATAAAGCTAAAATCACTTTAAAGATATCAAGGCTCGAAAATGATAGCATGAGAACGCAATTGTCAGTCATCTATAGAGAGGAAGTGGGAGGCGGAGGTAAGCTCACATTAAGATGCAACATTACACCGTTATCATATCTTGAAGTGACCATGTCATAAAATTAAAGAGATCTGAAGAAGCTCAACTAATTCACAAAATTAATAATTCTCAAATTAGATGTTCAAAAAGTTCTAAAATTACATTTAAAACAATCAACACACAACCTATTCAAAATTCGAAAAACTAAGTGGCTTTTTCTTGTTGTTAAAAAGATCTATGGAAAAAAATAACCTAAGGGACAAAAAGATATCTTTTGCAATAATTCAATTAAATATCACAATTCAAACAAAATCCCATAAACTAGAGAGAATCACCTTCTAAAGCAATGAGATTTGTTTTGGAAGATTTACTCAAAAGAATTAACACAAATAATACATTCCAAATTCCCAAAACAAAGAGGCTCTTTCAAGTAGTCAATAAGATCAAAGATAAAAAGGCATAGAGGGCACAACGATAATTTATGTGTTACTTCATTTAAATGTCACAATCTCAACAAAATCCCTTACACTAGAGAGAATCACATCTTAAAGCAAAGGGATTTTTTTTGGAAGCTCTACTTAAAGAATCAACATAAATAAATTAGAGGTATAAATAACATGGGGTGTGTAGGATATTAAATCTTTCGAATCAATTAAATGTCACAATCTGAACAAAATCCCTTTTCTTCGAGAGAATCACATCCTAAACTAAAGAGATCTGTTTTGGAAGCTCTATTTAAAAGAATCAATGCACAACCTATTCAAAATTTGAAAAACTAAGTGGCATTTTTCATGTAGTTAAAAAGATTTATGGAAAAAAAGTCAATGGGACCAAGGGATATCTTTTCCGTTAATTCAATTAAATATCACAATCCTAACAAAACCCCATAAACTAGAGAGAATCACCTACTAAAGCAAAGGGATTTGTTTTGGAAGCTCCACTTAAAGAAGCAACATAAATAAATTGGAGGTACAAATAACATGGGGTGTGTAGGATATTTTATGTGTTTATTCAATTAAATGTCACAATCCAAAAAATCCTGTATCTTCGAGAGAATCACCTACCAAAGTAAAGGGATCTGTTTTGGAAGCTCTATTTAAAAAGAATCCACACACAAAACCTATTCACAAGTCGAAAAACTAAGTGGCTTTTTCATGTTGATAAAAAGATCTATGGGAAAAACATAACTTAAGCGACGAAAAGATATCTTTTACAATAATTCAATCAAATATCACAATCCAAACAAAATCCCATAAACATGAGAGAATCACCTTCTAAAGCAATGGGATATGTTTTGGAAGCTTTACATGAAAGAAAAAACAAAAATAATCTATTCCAAATTCCTAGAACAAAGAAGCTTTGTAAAGTAGTCAATAAAATCAAAGATAAAAAGGCATAGAGGGCTCAACGATAATGAATGTGTGAGATCTTTTAAATGTCACAAACCAAACAAAATCTCTAAACTTACACAGAATCACCTCGTAAAAAGCAAAGAGATTTGTTTTGGAAGCACAACTTAAGGAGTCAACATAACTAAAGGTACAAATAGCGTGGGCTTCGTAGGATATTTTGCGTTTATTCAATTAAATGTCACAATACGAACAAAATCTGGTATCTTCGGGAGAATCACCTCCCAAAGTAAAGAGATTTGTTTTGGAAGCTCTATTTAAAAGAATCAACACGCAAAACCTATTCAAAGTTCGAAAAAATAAGTGGTATTTTACACGTAGTTAAAAAGATCTATGAAAAAAAAAAACCACAGGACCAAGGCATATCTTATGCATTAATTCAATTAAATATCACAATTTTAACAAAATCCCATAAACTAGAGAGAATCACCTTCTAAAGCAAAGGGATTTGTTTTGAAAGCTTTACTTAAAAGAATAAGGGTAAATTACAGAAAAGGGCCCTGTGGTTTGACCCATTTTCAGATAGGGTCCTGTGGTTTAAAAAGTGTCAAATAAGGGTCATGTGGTTTGCTCCGTTAACAAAAAGGGTCCTGATGTATATTTCTGTCCAAAATTTGACAAAAATTTTGGCTAAAATGCTATTTTAAGACCCTAACGGTTAATTTTTATGTGTTCGACTCCCTATTTATATGAGAGGACTTTGATGCAAAAAAGAAAAGTTTTGTAATAATAAATGAAATTTCACCCAAACTGAAGTTTCTCCCTTCTACCTTTTCTTCAACAACTTCGGCTAGTTTTTCTGCTTAATTTCACCCAAACTGAATTTATTGTTCTCTAGCGATAAAGTTGACAGCTTTGGCATCAAACCCAAAAACGAAGGCAAAATCCCTTGAATCCAATTGTTGCTTAAATCCACAGCTATCATCTCACTCGGGGATTAATGAACAATGATGATGGAGACGATTCAATTGAAGAGAGATGGTTGAACGAGAGTGTCAATTGTTGCAGAGAAGGAAGATGAAACAGAGCCTGAGAAAATGTTGTAACTTAAATCCAAAACTTGTAGAAAGTTTAAACCTTTGAATGTTTCCGATGTGAGAAACCCACTTAAACTGTTGTTTCTGAGTGAAATTTGGTCTAAGGATTCCTGCAACGTCGCCGGAGAGCGTTCTCCGGCGACGGCGTTGTCACTGATATCTAAGTAATACAGATTTTTCAGAGAACCCAGATCGGGAATCTCACCGTTGAGATTGTTGAGCTAAATTTCGAGCCTTTTTAAGCTTTTAAGCTCGTTGAAGCTAGACGGGATTGTTCCTTGAAGATTGTTGTTATCGAGGTATAGTTCCTCGAGATTTACGAGGGATCCGATGGATGCCGGAATCTCGCCGGAGAATGAGTTTTCCGACAGGGAAAGTCGCCTGAGGCGAGTCAAGTTGGAGAAAGATTCAGAACTAAACTATCGAGGTATTGTTCCTTGAAGATTGTTGTTATCGAGTTGTTGAAGAAAATGTAGAAGGTAGAAACTTCAATTTGGGTGAAATTTCATCACAAAACTTTTCTTTTTTTTGCGTCAAAGTCCTCTTATACAAATAGGGAGTCAAACACATAAAAATTAACAGTTAGGGTCTTAAAATAGCATTTTAGCCAAAATTTCCGTCAAATTTTGGACGGAAATATACCTCAGGACCCTTTTTGTTAACGAAGCAAACCACATAACCCTTATTTGACATTTTTTAAACCACAGGACCCTATCTGAAAATGGGCCAAACCACAGGGCCCTTTTCTGTAATTTACCCAAAGAATAAACACAAGTAACATATTCCAAATTCCAAGAGCAAAAAGATTTTTTCAAGCATACAATAAGATCAAAGAGAAAAGGGCCTATAGGACTTAACGATAATGAATGTGTGAGTTCTTTTAAATGTCACAATCCAAACAAAATCCTTAAACTTAGAGAGAATCACCTCGTAGAAAGCAAAGGGATTTGTTTTGGAAGCACCACTTAACGAGTCAACATAACTAAATTGGAGGTACAAATAGCATGGGGTTCATAGGATATTTTATATGTTTATTCAATTAAATGTCAAAAAAAACATCTATGGAAAATAAAAACCAAGGGGACCAAAGCATATCTCTTGCGTTAATTCAATTAAATATCACAATCCTAACAAAATCCCATAAACGAGAGAGAATCACCTTCTAAAGCAAATGGATTTGTTTTGGAAGCTTTACTTAAAAGAATAAACACAAATAACCTAATCAAAATTCAGAGAACACGGATTTTTCCAAGCAGACGATTAGATCATAGTGAAAAAGGCCTAGCGGACTCAACGAAAATTTATGTGTGAGATCTTTTAAATGTCACAATCAAAACAAAATCCCTAGACTTAGAGAGAATCACCTCGAAAAAGCAAAGGGGTTTGTATTGGAAGCTCCACTTAAAGATTCAACATAACTAAATTGGAGGTACAAGTAGCATGGGGTTCGTATTATTCAATTAAATGTCAGAATCCGAAAACAATCCCGTATCTTCGAGAGAATCACCTCCCAAAGTAAAGGGATTTGTTTTGGAAGATCTATTTAAAATAATCAACACACAAAACCTATTCAAAATTCGTAAAACTAAGTGGTATTTTTCAAGTAGTTAAACAGATCTATGGAAAAAAAAAACCAAGGGGACCAAGGCATATCTTTCGCGTTAATTCAATTAAATAACACAATCCAAACAAAATCACACAAACTAGAGAGAATCACCTTCTAAAGCAAAGGGATTTGTTTTGGAAGTTTTACTTTAAAGAATAAACACAAATAACACATTCCAAATTCCAAGAGCAAAGAGATTTTTTCAAGTAGACGATAAGATCATATAGAAAAGGGCCTATAGGACTCAACGATAATTTATGGGTGAGTTCTTTTAAATGTCACAATCCAAACAAAATCCCTAAACTTAGAGAGAATCACCACGTAAAAAACAAAGGGATTTGTTTTGGAAGCTCCACTTAAAGATTCAACTAACTAAATTGGAGGTTCAAATAGCATGGGGTTCGTAGTATATTTTTTGTGTTTATTCAAGTAAATATCACAATCCGAACCAAATCCCGTATCTTCGAGAGAATCACCTCCCAAAGTAAAGGGATATGTTTTGGAAGCTCTATTTAAAAGAATCAACACACAATACCTATTCAAAATTGGAAAAAGTAAGTGGTATTTTAAATGTAGTTAAAAAGATCTATGGAAAAACCAAGGGGACCATGTCATATCTTTTGCGTTAATTCAATTAAATATCACAATCCTAACAAAATCCCATAAACTAGAGAGAATCACCTTCTAAAGCAAAGGGATTTGTTTTGGAAGCTTTACTTAAAAGAATAAACACAAATAACATATTCCAAAATCCAAGAGCAAAGAGATTTTTTCAAGCAGACGATAAGATAATAGAAAAAAGGGCCTATAAGACTCGACGATAATTTATGTGTGAGTTCTTTTAAATGTCACAATCCAAACAAAGTCCCTAAACTTAAAGAGAATCACCTCATAAAACGCAAAGGGATTTGTTTTGGAAGCTCCACTTAAAGATTCAACATAACTAAATTGGAGGTACAAATAGCATGGAGTTCGTAGGATATTTATTGTGTTTATTCAATTAAATGTCACAATCCAAACAAAATCCCGTATCTTCGAGAGGATCACCTCCAAAGTAAAGGGATTTGTTTTGGATGCTCTATTTAAAAGAATCAACACACAACCTATCCAAAATTCGAAAAACTAAGTGGTATTTTTCATGTAGTTAAAAAGATCTATGGGAAAAAAAAAATCAAGGGTATCAAGGCATATCTTTTGCGTTAATTCAATTAAATATCACAATCCTAACAAAATCCCACAAACTAGAGAGAATCACCTTCTAAAGCAAAGGGATTTGTTTTGGAAGTTTTACTTTAAAGAAGAAACACAAATAACACATTCCAAATTCCAAGAGCAAAGAGATTTTTTCAAGTAGACAATAAGATCATAGAGAAAAGGGCCTATAGGACTCAACGATAGTTTATGGCTGAGTTCTTTTAAATGTCACAATCCAAACAAAATACCTAAACTTAGAGAGAATCACCTTGTAAAAAGCAAAGGGATTTGTTTTGGTAGCTCCACTTAAAGACTCAACTAACTAAATTGGAGGTTCAAATAGCATGGGGTTCGTAGGATATTTTTTGTGTTTATTCAAGTAAATATCACAATCTGAACCAAATCTCGTATCTTCGAAAGAATCACCTCCCAAAGTAAAGGCATATGTTTTGGAAGCTCTATTTAAAAGAATCAACACACAATACCTATTCAAAATTGGAAAAAGTAAGTGGTAATTTAAATGTAGTTAAAAAGATCTATGGAAAAAAAAAAACCAAGGGGACCATGTCATATCTTTTGCGTTAATTCAATTAAATATCACAATCCTAACAAAATCCCATAAACTTGAGAGAATCACCTTCTAAAGCAAAGGGATTTGTTTTGGAAGCTTTACTTAAGAGAATAGACACAAATAACATATTCCAAAATCCAAGAGCAAAGAGATTTTTTCAAGCAGACGATAAGATAATAGAAAAAAGGGCCTATAGGACTCGACGATAATTTATGTGTGAGTTCTTTTAAATGTCACAATCCAAACAAAATCCCTAAACTTGAAGAGAATCACCTCATAAAAAGCAAAGGGATTTGTTTTGGAAGCTCCTCTTAAAGATTCAACTAACTAAATTGGAGGTTCAAATAGCATGGGGTTCGTAGGATATTTTTTGTGTTTATTCAAGTAAATATCACAATCCGAACCAAATCCCGTATCTTCGAGAGAATCACCTCCCAAAGTAAAGGGATATGTTTTGGAAGCTCTATTTAAAAGAATCAACACACAATACCTATTCAAAATTGGAAAAAGTAAGTGGTATTTTAAATGTAGTCAAAAAGATCTATGGAAAAAAACACCAAGGGGACCATGTCATATCTTTTGTGTTAATTCAATTAAATATTACAATCCTAACAAAATCCCATAAACTAGAGAGAATCACCTTCTAAAGCAAAGGGATTTGTTTTGGAAGCTTTACTTAAAAGAATAAACACAAATAACATATTCCAAAATCCAAGAGCAAAGAGATTTTTTCAAGCAGACGATAAGATAATAGATAAAAGGGCCTATAAGACTCGACGATAATTTATGTGTGAGTTCTTTTAAATGTCACAATCCAAACAAAATCCCTAAACTTAAAGAGAATCACCTCATAAAACGCAAAGAGATTTGTTTTGGAAGCTCCACTTAAAGATTCAACATAACTAAATTGGAGGTACAAATAGCATGGAGTTCGTAGGATATTTATTGTGTTTATTCAATTAAATGTCACAATCCGAACAAAATCCCGTATCTTCGAGAGGATCACCTCCAAAGTAAAGGGATTTGTTTTGGATGCTCTATTTAAGAGAATCAACACACATAACCTATCCAAAATTCGAAAAACTAAGTGGTATTTTTCATGTAGTTAAAAAGATCTATGGGAAAAAAAATCAAGGGTATCAAGGCATATCTTTTGCGTTAATTCAATTAAATATCACAATCCTAACAAAATCCCACAAACTACAGAGAATCACCTTCTAAAGCAAAGGGATTTGTTTTGGAAGTTTTACTTTAAAGAATAAACACAAATAACACATTCCAAATTCCAAGAGCAAAGAGATTTTTTCAAGTAGACGATAAGATCATAGAGAAAAGGTCCTATAGGACTCAACGATAGTTTATGGCTGAGTTCTTTTAAATGTCACAATCCAATCAAAATACCTAAACTTAGAGAGAATCACCTCGTAAAAAGCAAAGGGATTTGTTTTGGTTGCTCCACTTAAAGATTCAACTAACTAAATTGGAGGTTCAAATAACATGGGGTTCGTAGGATATTTTTTGTGTTTATTCAAGTAAATATCACAATCCGAACCAAATCCCGTATCTTCGAGAGAATCACCTCCCAAAGTAAAGGCATATGTTTTGGAAGCTCTATTTAAAAGAATCAACACACAATACCTATTCAAAATTGGAAAAAGTAAGTGGTATTTTAAATGTAGTTAAAAAGATCTATGGAAAAAAACACCAAGGGGACCATGTCATATCTTTTGCGTTAATTCAATTAAATATCACAATCCTAACAAAATCTCATAAACTAGAGAGAATCACCTTCTAAAGCAAAGGGATTTGTTTTGGAAGCTTTACTTAGAAGAATAAACACAAATAACATATTCCAAAATCCAAGAGCAAAGAGACTTTTGAAGTAGACGATAAGATAATAGAAAAAAGGGCCTATAGGACTCTACAATAATTTATGTGAGTTCTTTTAAATGTCACAATCCAAACAAAATCCCTAAACTTAAAGAGAATCACCTCATAAAAAGCAAAGGGATTTGTTTTGGAAGCTCCACTTAAAAGATTCAACATAACTAAATTGGAGGTACAAATAGCATGGAGTTTGTAGGATATTTTTTGTGTTTATTCAATTAAATGTCACAATCCGAACAAAATCCCGTATCTTCGAGAGAATCACCTCCAAAGTAAAGGGATTTGTTTTGGAAGCTCTATTTAAAAGAATCAACACACACAACCTATTCAAAATTCGAAAAACTAAGTGGTATTTTTCATGTAGTTGAAAAGATCTATGGAAAAAAAAACCAAGGGTATCAAGGCATATCTTTTGGGTTAATTCAATTAAATATCACAATCCTAACAAAATCCCACAAACTAGAGAGAATCACCTTCTAAAGCAAAGGGATTTGTTTTGGAAGCTTTACTTTAAAGAATAAACACAAATAACACATTCCAAATTCCAGGAGCAAAGAGATTTTTTCAAGTAGACGATAAGATCATAGAGAAAAGGGCCTATAGGACTCAACGATAATTTATGGGTGAGTTCTTTTAAATGTCACAATCCAAACAAAGAAAGTGCAAAACCTTTTTACATACCTACAGTCTACAGCCATGGAATGTCCATCATGAGATTAAAAATTCCTTGGCTATAGCTAGTATCCTAGCATCAGAACACGAGCTAAATAGCCAATCATAGTAACTTAACATAACTTTTAACAATTGAGAATTTTAGAAGCATTGCTATATATATTCTATTTAAAGAGAAAAGAAACATAACTGCATAATTTTGATATTGCAGTTAGAATTAGAACAAACCCCATTGATTAATATAATACTTCTGGAAATTTTACAACTCTAACCAACTCAAGAAGATATAAGAAACCTCCTTACCTGTCAGTGAAGTAGAAGGCTTCCTCTACCCATCTCCATGATGCACATCTATATCAATATACAAAACCCGAGCATGATATTTTAGAAGCTCTAATATCCCTAAAACCAAGTCATTGACGTAACAAAATCCAGATGCCTCGCATTTCTTAGCATGGTGTACTCCACCAACCCAATTTATAGCAATATCACAAAGTTGATTGTTTAATCGACGTGCAGCATCTGGAGGAAGATGTTAGTCAGTACATATGACAAATTGGGCATGACCAAAGTATATTAGAATCCCATGATAAACGTATTACCTATAGTTCCGCCAGCATAAATTTGACAAAAGTCAAATAGTTGTCAAATACAGGGAAGTCTTCCCATGATTATTTGGCGGGTGTCAACCATAGAGGGGGAGTTTGTTGTTGTGTCACATAGAAATAGAAAGATATAAAGCTAAAATCACTTTAAAGATATCAAGGCTCGAAAAGATAGCATGAGAAGGTAATTGTCAGTCATTTAAATATAAAATTTTGAAATAAAAAAATATTTTTTATATTAAAAAAATTATTATTTAAAAAATGTAGTATTAAAATTAAAATTATAATTAAAAATTTTGATGTATTATTTATGAGGTCAAAATGCAAAGAAACCCTAAACTTAGAGGCATATGCGGATTATAGGAAATATCAAGCCCATTTTCAGCGCCGTGGGCAAGTTCAGTTGGATGCTTGATGGTTCCAAAAGGTTCCGAGCAGAGTGCCACCTACAGGAAGAAAAATCAGGATATAAACAACCAAATACACAGACACGCACAAACTATTAGCAATATAGCACAATCCTGGAAATAGAAAAACTCGCGCATCAGAGTTCAGTTCAATACATACGCCAAACGTTCTTCTCGGTAATCAGACCCCTGACTTTCTTCTTGGCCTTCTCCACAGCCTTCTGGTATTCAGGACTTACAGTTGGGTACGATTTGCCCATGGTTAAATTTCTGAACAATCCAAAACCCAAAAAGCAATCAAATAAATCAAATCCACAAGATCGACAACACCGATCGAAGAGCAGATCTAAGAAATGACAATGACACAGTAATACACTGGTAGTAGTAAATAAGTCAAGGATTACAGTTTTAAACGAAAATGAGATTTCAAAATGAT
>QANZ01028368.1:165489-184078 GCA_003254925.1 Chamaecrista fasciculata | reverse complement strand
CGAAGAGTACCTCCATATATTCTAGTTGAGACATTTTACCAATATTTATGACCAAAATGAATAATTTTGCCAACATTTAGGACCAATTCGAACTTTTTGAAATATAATGGACCAAAATGAATATTAGGACATACATTTAGGACCAAAATGAACCTTTGACCAAACATTTTAGTGTTGTTTTGTAATTTGCATTCTGGTCCTCAAACTATTCTTTCTTATTTTGTTGTCATTGAATTTCATAAATAGACTCCAATATTGGTGACCGAAATTTTTTACAGACCCCGACTTATCATTTACACATGTTAGGGATTGATTAATTGGACCAAATTGTAATCTTAAAATAATTTTCATGTTATTTTCACTTTGGCCCATCATCTCATCCAAATGGATTGACCCAAAAACCTTCATCCAAAAATATCTCATCCTCACGCTTTCCAAGAGCATCTAATCTCAACATCATCTCATCCAACCCACCACCAAACACCTATCATCTCATCTCATCTCATTTTAATATCTCAATTTCATTTCTTTATTTCTTACCATTTATACCCCTATGCAAAATAAATAAATCCAACAACCTATTTCAGCTAACCACAATCATTACATACCCTTTTATATAATTTCACATCCTATTTAACATCATTTTCTCTAAAATCACCCAAACACCAATACATCATCTCATCTCATCTCATTACAACAACATCTCATCCAAGTCACTTGGATGAGATTGGCTTGAGCTGTGCAATTGCTCCCAAACAGGCCTTAATATATGTTATGATATTTTGGATGTCTAGGGTTTGTTAATGTCATGATATCTTTATACGTTGATATCCAAAATAAACTTCATAGCAAAAAGAATGTGATCTGATAACAATAAAAAAATTATTTGATATCAGATCACATGGTTGGAAAGGACATTTTTTAATAAAAGTTATAATTTTATCATTTTTTTGTTGATAATTTCTTAAAAAAAAAATTTTACTATTTGGTCCCTGAATAGGTCAACTAATTAGTCCCTGAATGATCAAAATATATAATTTAGTCTATGAATTATTGCAATTATCAGTGGTTTGGTGTTTAGGTCAAATTTAGGTACAAAAAAAATAATTAAGTACAAATTCTCGGGCCAAAAAGTATTAATTTAGTATAAATTTAGAAATCATAAAATACAAAATCAATTCAAATTCATATTAAAATCAGTATTTATTATAGTATTATAATTTAATTTTTTATCACTATTATAAAATAATATTTTTTTAGTATAGAAATATAAATGAATCGGGGCAAATATGAAATTAAAAAAATGTGATATTATTCAATAATGAATATCAAACATATACATCTTATATCTCTAATATCTACTATTATCATATCAAATTTAAGAATTACTAAACTAAAAAAATATCGACAATGATTCATGAAGTTTGTTACGCATCTTACATCTGAGATACTACGATATCAGCTATCTAATACTACGGTATGTCGGTATCACATACCACGATATCTGAGATTCTACGACATTTGAGATACTACGACATTTGAGAAACTACGACATCTGAGATACTACGACATCTGAGATGACAGCGTACCAAACACACCCAAAAGAACAAATTCCCATAAAAAAATAAATTTGTAATATAAATATTGTGGAGATGATGTCATCTGTACCTCAAAACATTGCACAAGTCTTATAATTCCAGTAATATTGCTTAGTACCTAATTGAAAGCAATGGCCAAATCTTCAACCATCATTTTGATCTGTTTTGTTTTCGTTTTGCTTCTAGCATCAGGTATCATTCTAATTACACCTTTCATTTATAATTTCTCCATAATTCCATGAGTGTATTGTCCATATTAAAAAAAAAAAGTTTTCTCTTATGCCTGAATTTAGTATAACAAATGAATGGGTGGTTACTTGCAGCGGTTGGTACTTCAATTTTCATAAATAAAATCTGATATTTAAGTTTTATTAAAAACATTGATGTTGAAAAAAATGTTATCTCATTTTGATACTTCTCAACTTGTTTGGAAATTATTATTTGCTTATATAATAAAATGGACTATTGTGCTTCGCATGCATTATGGGCGTTTGCTGATATTATTTTTAAAATTTTTAAATACAAAAAAATTATAAACATATTAGAGAAATATTTATGTTATTTTTTAATGAGATTGATATGTTCTAAATAGTAGGGCTGTACAGGCCAAAAAAAAATAGTAGGGCTGTGATTTGGAATTTTGGATAAAGTAAATATATGAGAGAAAGTAATTTTCTAAGATAATCAAATTATTTTCTTTTATAATTTTAAGAGAGACACACCTCATCATATTCCACTCCACTTCTATTTTCTCTTTGGCCCAAACAAGGAGGGAGTATCGAGGTAATCATCATTTTTTTCCTTTCTTTTTTTCTTTCTTTTTTGTTTTCGAATGTCTTAAGAATATTGGTGTGTTGATTTTTTTTTATTTTTTTTTTCAGTTAGTTGCCTGGGTTAGAATAAGATATGTGTTTAAGTTTGATTTTCTTTTTGGTTCTTGTTTGAAGTTATGCCTTTTAGATGTTTTAATTTTTTGGTGAGGAAAGGAATGCCTTGAAGGTGTTTGTTAAAATGTCCCAATGAGTTGGAGTATGTAATTTACATACTAAGTAGTTTTCTAATGTTTAATTTTCATATTTTCAGGTTGTGAATCAAGAGCCACAACAATGAGCGACTATGGTAATCCTCATTGTAAAGATGTTAAACATTGCGTAGACTATTGCGGCAAGGAATTGTGTGTTTCGTGTGTGAAGGGTCTTTGTAAATGTCATTGTATTGCTAGCAAAACTCCTCCCATCTTTTGAATTTGCTAAATAGTCCTCACCCTTTCTAGCAATTTTGATATTGTTATTTTCATCTAATGAGATGATCTTAATGAAATGATTGAATAAATTTTATATTTATGTCTAATGTTATGTTCTACAAATCGATGGCATTTTAATTTAAGGATTGTGAAACCATGCCAAATATTGTGACACTCATTGCTATATATAAAGGGTGTTCAATGGCTTGGTTGAATTTAAGACGAGTTGGTTCTACTTCATTATTTTATTTGGCGGATTAAGTTAGATTGGATTAAAAATAATAATTAAATTAATCCAAACCAACTCAAACCCAACCGGGGCGGGTTGGTGGGTTTGCCTTTATTATTTATTTTTTATTTATTATATAATTTTTTTTTTACTTTAGTTCTTAAATTTTTTTCTTTGATTTAGTTATTAACAATTTTTTTGAGAGACTAAATTAGAAATAAAAATTTATAAATGGACTAAATAGTAAAAGTAATATTATTTGAGGGATCAAAATATAATTTTAACTAAATACAAAATTAATTTTATTTTTCACTTTCTATTTTTATAAGCCAACGAATTTATTAAGGTTAAGTAAGTTCAAAATCTTGAAACTCATAACTGAGCCCACACTACAACGGGTTCAAATTTTTTACGAATTCACAAGTTGGCCCAACCCACTGAATACCCGTTGCAATATGTCGTATTCTCCCACAAAGTTTAGTGTAACGTATGTTATTATATAAACTTTAAATTTATTTTGTTAATTTTTCAAGATCACACTCAATCTTTTTGAGAAAGTTTAATCAATTATGTCACACACTGAATCATCTCCCTAAGTGCTAGTGGAGCTGACATGGTAGAATTCGATACAACTTCACTCAAAAAGATTAAATACCCACAAGATCAATGACGCGGGCTTTTGGTTAGCTCTCGCTCAGAGCAGTAGTAGTGGCTAATCCTAGACCTCATATGAAAAGTTTGAAACAAGGGGTGAGTCAAAACTTAGTAAGAACCCATCCTAGTCGTGGTGTAGGGCACCACCACTTAGGGAAAGCGATCACCAACAATATCAGCACGGGCAAACAATAAACAATTCTTATAATTAATAACATTCATTCAATATACCAAATCCAATAAGGACAAAATTTAAATATAATGCGAATTAGCAAGCAAAGGAGCTTACACAACAAGGAAAAATCTTTTGAACCCTTATGATTGGATAGGACAACAAATCTCTATTGATTTAGGAAAACTTTGTAGAAATAATGGATTTTAAGAAACCTATTTTAAAGAGTCGTTTAAGCAAAGTAATAGTTTGAAATAAGGCAAAACACCCTTTCGTGCCCTTAACGTTTGCAGTGATTTTCAGTTATGCCCCAAACGTTTCATTTATGTCAGTTGTGCCCCCAATGTGAAACGTTAGTTTCAATTATGCCCTCAATTTCAATCATCCACAAAAAAAAAATACCATTTTCGCACGATTTGAGCTCGGTTTTGATCAGATTTCATATGGGTTTTAATTTTCGGACATCACAAACTTGATTCCTTGGATCAATTTGAAAGATTAAGCTCAAAATAGCCCCAAATCCGAAGAAAATCGAACCCGATGAACCCCAAAAAGGACCAAAATGAAATGCAGCAAAACGAAGCATTTTTCTCAAAATTTCCATGTGCAAAATGATCATTAGGAGCCGAAAATGAGTACCCATAAACTCATTTATCAAAACAAACTAAAATGAACACGGATCAAAGCTCAAAAGTTTCGAAAAACGGTACAAAAGCAATATTATATATCCTGATAAATTTTTTCTACATTTCAAGTTGGCAGAGAGTTGTACGTAGAATGACAAAGATGAAAAGTGACAAGGGTTTGTAGAGAAATAATTAATGGCTTAAGTGCACTTTTGGTCCCAATACTATGACTAAGGTTTCAATTTGGTCCCATAACTATTTTTGTTGCAGATTTGGTCCCAAACCTTCGCAAAAAGTTTCACCGTTAGTCCCCTGGTCACTTCCGTCCAATTTTCGCCGTTAAGTGTGACGTGGCAGTCTGACTGGGATGCTGACGTGGCAAAATCAAATGAGATGGAGTAAATTAGGATCAATATGTAACATTTCATAACTTCTCTGGACTGAACGCATAATTTTATCCCAAATGAATTGCCTTTGTGCCCAAAATGCAAATCCAAACGCCGAAGATTGGAAGAAACAACTAGCTGAATTCTCCGCAGCATATCCAAACGCCGTCGTAATCGATCGCCCGGAGTCGATCGAGAGGCTTCACAATCGGGAAACGATGCTGGAAGTGGTGACGACGGCGAAAATCCCCCTGGAAAACGACGCCGTCGTCGGGATTCCGAAACAAGTGTTCGTCCACGAATCGGAATTTGTGATCGAGGGTTTGAAATTGAAATTTCCCCTAATTGCAAAACCCTTGGCGGCTGATGGCACCGCTGGTTCCCACAAATTGTACTTGGTTTTCAATCGCGGCGGGCTCAAAACCCTAAGCATTCCCGTGGTGCTTCAGGAATTTGTGAATCATGGAGGAGTCATTTTCAAAGTGTATGTGGCTGGGCAGCACGTGAATTGCGTGAAACGGAAGTCGTTGCCTGATATACCAGAGGAGAAACTGAGAAAATTGAGTGGCACGATGCCATTTTCTCAGGTATCAAATTTGGCCGTCAATAATGAGGAAGGTGATGATGACAGTGTGAAGAGAAAATTATGCGTTCAGTCCAGAGAAGTTATGAAATGTTACATATTGATCCTAACTTACTCCATCTCATTTGATTTTGCCACGTCAGCATCCCAGTCATACTGCCACGTCACAATTAACGGCGGAAATTGGACGAAAGTGACCAGGGGACTAACGGTGAAACTTTTTGCGAAGGTTTGGGACCAAATCTGCAACAAAAATAGTTATGGGACCAAATTGAAACCTTAGTCATAGTATTGGGACCAAAAGTGCACTTAAGCCATAATTAATTAAGGAAAATTAATTAGGGGTAATAAAGTCATTTTAGATGAGAAAAAATAATCCCATGTGGTGGGATTAAAAAATAGTTATTTTAGGAAATTATGCTATTCCTAGGAATATTGTATTCTCGGGACTAATTTTTCAATCCGCATACCAAACGTGGGATTACTCTAGTCCGGAGCTCATAATCCCGGGACTATTTTTCCAATCCGTGTACCAAACACCTCATTCCTATAGTAGTATAACATAACATTACATACAATGACATATGATATCACAATTTACCAAACACACCATCGATTGTTGTCCAATTCATTGATTTTGATCCTACCAAGGCCGTGTCTAAATTCAACACATAGTTAATGAGCATTAATTGTTTAAATTAAATGATATCCTGTTTAATTATTACATTAATTGATCATATTTGATTCGTTGGCCACATTATTACACGTTATATTTATTTACCAAAATTTAATCTACGTGTGATAGAATAAAAAAAAGTGTTATTGATATTAATGATTTAATTTATATATTGTTATTTATGGTATAAAGTATAAACCTTCAAAACAACAAATTCCCATAAAAAAAATAAATTTGTAGTATAAATAATGTGGAGATGATCTCTTTGTACCACAAAACATTGCACAAGTCTTATAATTCCAGTGTATTGCTTAGTACGTAATTGAAAGCAATGGCCAAAGCTTCAACCATCATTTTGATATGTTTTGTTTTCGTTTTGCTTCTAGCATCGGGTATCATTCTAATTGTACCTTTTATTTGTAATTTCTCCATAATTCCATGAGTGTATTGTCCATATTACAAAAAAAGTTTTCTCTTATACCTAGATTTAGTATAACAAATAAATGGGTGGTTACTTGCAGCGGTTGGTACTTCAATTTTCATAAATAACATCTGATTTAAGTTTTATTAAAAACATTGATGTTGAAGAAAATGTTATCTCCTTTTGATACTTCTCAACTTGTTTGAAAATTATTATTCCCTCCGTTCATATATATCTGATGTTTAAGGTAAATACACACAGACTAAGGAAATGATTAGCTCACCTAGAATGAAGACAAAAATGAGGTAAAAAGACTAAACTATCCCTATTAAATTACTTGGAAAATGTTTATTCATTTATGACTCTACTATATTTAATAGGGATAAAATGGTAAAAGAATAATTAATGCTCTCTTGAAGTTATAAAACATCAGATATTTTGGAATAAAAAAAGTTCTCCAGAAAAGCAGATATTCAGGAACGGAGGGAGTATTTGCTTATATTAAAATGGACTATTGTGCTTCGCATGCATTATGGGCGTTTGCTGATATTATTTTTAAAATTTTTAAATACAAACAATTTATAAACATATTAGAGAAATATTGATGTTATTTTTTTAATGAGATTGATAAGTTCTAAATAGTAGGGCTGTGATTTGGATAAAGTAAATATATGAGAGAAAGGAATGCCTTTAAGGTGTTTGTTAAAATGTTCCAATGAGTTGGAGTATGTAAGTTACATACTAATTAAGTAGTTTTCTAATGTTTAATTTTCATATTTTCAGGTTGTGAATCAAGAGCCACAACAATAAACGACTATAGTGATCTTCCTTGTAAAGATGATAAACAATGCTATGACTATTGCGGCAAGGAATTGTGTGTTTCGTGTGTGAACCATATTTGTCATTGTAATTGTATTGCTAGCAAAAGTCCTCCCATCTTTTGAATTTGCTAAATAGTCCTCACCCTTTCTAGCAATTTTGATATTGTTATTTTCATCTAATGAGATGATCTCAATTAAATGATTGAATAAATTTTATATTTATGTCTAATGTTATGTTCTACAAATCGATGGCGTTTTAATTTAAGGATTGTGAAACCATGCCAAATATTGTGACACTCATTGCTATATATAGGGGTGTTCAATGGCTTGGTTGAGTTTAAGACGAGTTTTTTTAGTTCACTATTTTATTTGGTAGATTAAGTTAGATTGGATTAAAAAAAATGTTAACCAAAACCAAATCAAACCAAACAGGGGCGGGTTGGTGGGTTTGCCTATATTATTTATTTGTCTTATTTGTTATATAATTATTTTTTTTACTTTAGTCCTTAATTTTTTTTCTTCATTTAGGTCATTCACAATTTGTTTTTGAGGGACTAAATTAGAAATAAAAATTTATAAATGGACTAAATATTAAAAGTAATATTATTTGAGGGATCAAAATATGGTTTTAACTAAGTAAAAAATTAATTCATAACTCAGCCCAAAGTGAGTTCAAAATCTTGAAACTCATAACTCAGCCCAAACTACAACGGGTTCAAATTTTTGAACTCAAACTAGCGAGTTGGGTTGATTTTGACAGGTTCACAAGTGGGTCCAACCCACTAAATACCCGTTGCAATATGTCATATTCTCCCACAAAGTTTAGTATAACGTATATTATTATATATACTTTCTATTTATTTTGTTAATTTTTCAAGATCACACTCAATCTTTTTGAGAAAGTTTAATCAATTATGTCACGACCCCGAATCCTCTCCCTAAGTGCTAGTGGAGCTAACATGCTAGAATTCGATACAACTTTACTTAAGAAGATCAAATACCCACAAGATCAATGACGTGGGCTTTTGGTTAGCTCTCACTCGGAGCAGTAGTAGTGGCTAATCTTAGACTTGCATCTGAAAAGTTTGAAACAATGGATGAGTCGAAACTCAGTGAGCGGCCAACCCATCCAAGTCGTGGTGTAGGGCATCACCACGTAGGGAAAGCGACCACCAACAATATCAACAAAGGCCAACAATAAACAATACTTATAATAACAGTTATTCACTATACCAAATCCAATAAGGACAACAATAATTTAAATATAATGCAGATTAGCAAGCAAAGGATCCTACACAACAAGGAAAAATCTTTTGAACCTTTACGATTCGACAGAACAACAAATCTCTATTGATTTAGGAATACTTTATAGAAATAATGGATTTTAAGAAACCTATTTTAAAGATTCGTTTAAGCAATGTTATGAAACCCGGACCGGACCGGACGGTTGAACCGGGACCCGAGAGTGAAGACGGCTCAGTTTGGACCATTGAACCGTTCTGAATATTGGACCGCCCAAAACCGCTTTGGACCGGGTTGAACTGTGACCCGGAGCGGTTTTGAGAAAACCGGTAGGGTCACTATTTTTAATGGAATAACCATTTTTTTTTTAGCTTTTTTGTTTGTTTTGTGGGCCAAATGCAAAAAAAGTAATATAAAACTTGATAAAAAATATTGTAAACTTATCAAAACAAAGAAAAAAAACTCATTTTTTCCATTTTTACTAACCTAATAATTATTCATGTTGTGACTTTTGTATATTTTATTTATGTAGGACAATGAAATTATGGATTCACAAGTATATCTTATTGTTATATAAAGTTTATAGTTATATTTTATCAATTATAAAATATTTATATTTAAAATAATTAATATTTGTTTTATTTATATATTTATGACGTCATCCGGTTCGACTGTCGGTCCAACCGATTGAACCAATCAACCCGTGACCCGAATGTCTGTCCGGGTCATTCTCCGGTCCGGTTTTAATAACATTGGTTTGAAGTAAAGTGCAATTTAGTTAAATAAAGTGATACGAGATCACATACCACGATATCTGAGATACTACGACATTTGAGATGACAGAATACCAAACGCATCCTTAATTACTAAAATTTAATCTACATGTGATAGAATAGAAAAAATAGAAAAAGTATTATTGACATTAATGGTTTAATTTATATATTGTTATTTATGGTATAAACCTCCAAAACAACAAATTCCCATAAAAAAATAAATTTGTAGTATAAATAATGTGGAGATGATCTCTTCTGTACCCCAAAACATTGCACAAGTCTTATAATTCCAGTGTATTGCTTAGTAAACAGCCTTAGCAGACAGATTTCGATATCGTGAGATTCATGTAATGAGATCAATATAATATTAAATAAATTTTATATTTATATATGTTTAATATTGTGTTCTTTCTTTGAGTTCGTAGTATTTTAGTTTTAAAATAATGAAAGAAATTATTAACATGGAAAATATTACGAGACAAATTATTCCATTATCAACGCTATCCTCCCTTGTATATACGTGATTATCGAGAGATATATACACACACAGATATATATATATATATATATTAAATCATTACCAAAATAAAACTACATAAAAAATATACTAATGGGAATATGGGATGAAGTTGGGTAATTTCACAAAACTGTCAAAAAAAAAATTATTTCCCGAAATTTCCTTTTATATTGTTTTAATATATATAGGAAACTGCCAAAGTTATTAAATAAATTCTCACTGTTTTTTTTTTGGCCGAAAAATAAATTCTCACTGTTTATTTTGTATTATTTTGACATATAATAAAAATACTAATTTAAATTTTATATAATATCAAGTAAAGCCACTAGTACTTTCTATTTCTTTTGTGTATAAAATTGTACTCAATCTTCAGCCCAAAAAAAATTGTACTCAATCTTTGTAGAAATTTAATTCTTTTACTAGTTTTTTTGGGCTACTAAAAAAAACAAATAGAATCAGAAAAAAAAATAGAACATGAAGAGTTTGGTATTATCAAAAAAGTTAAATGAAAAATATCAAGGAATCAAGAAAAGAGGATAAGAGCATAGTGGAAAAAATCGGACCGGTCCGGAAGAAGCAAAATAGTGTTATGCAGCTGACCCGGGCGGGTTGAACCGGTGAACCGGTTTGACTCAACAAATTTTGCAAAAATTACATATTGATCCCAAAATATTTTCAAAAAATTACAAATAGGTCCCTGGATACATATTATCTAGGGACTAAAATGAAAACTTTAAAAAAAATTTGGGGTCAATATGTAATTTTTGCAAAAATTGTTATGGTTAAAATTACAAAATAGCTTCAAAGGGTACCAAAGTGTTAATGGAGAATATCACAGGGTACCAAAGTGTCATTTTTTAAACCGTAGGGTACTAAAGTCTAATTTACCCTAAGTTTTATGTAGTGTGACTTAAATATTTGACAATTATTAAATGTGATGGGCCTATGGTTATGTTTAATTTTTACTTTATATTTAAATTATTGTAAGATATTAATGTGTATTTGATGAATATGTATATTTGAAAATGTATTTTTTAAGTAAATTGGCTCAACCGGTTGAACGAGTGACCCAGCGGTTAAACTATTGAACCAGTGATCCGAGTCTTTCACCGGGTCAGTGACCGATCCGATTTTTTACACTATAGATAAAAGTACAAGACTCAACCAATAAAGTATATTCTTTGAGAATCTACTTTCGCCAATCAAATTGCTAAAAAGTAAGAATATATGAAAAAAAAAAAAGAAAAAAAAAACATAAACAGTAATATAATGGCAGTAAATACTTTTTATTAATTATACTCGACTCAATATATCAGCCAATGTTGTCAGAATCGAACTGGACATAGACTCGGACAAGTGTTCGGTTCACGGTTTGATCGGTTGAATCGGTCGAACCATTGGTCGGACCGGATGACACAATAAATATTTTTTTTAAAATATATTAAACATAAACCCTCTATAATACTAGAGATCATAGAGTAACTGCATTTTTTTAAACAAGTAAATGGACTAAATGCATCTTAAATAAGATTCCATCAGTCATAAACATGTCTCAAAACTATTAAATTTCTTTTAATGCCCCCAAAAAACATAGGAAATTAAATTTCTAAAAAGAAATAAAATATTGAGAGGCAAATATCAAAAAAGATCTAAATTGATCATTAAAAAAAACAAAATTGCAACTAATTAAAATTAATTTGCAATTACAAAAATAACCAATACTTGATGCATAGCTAATTAGTGGTCCTTTGGTGCATGAAGATCTCCAAACTATTCAGATTTTGTAATTTTTTTTAATGCAAAAGGACCAAAATGAAAAATTAGCAAAATGTGGGTGGACCAAAAATACAAAATACACCAAAGTAAGAAGCAAGAAAGCTGTTCTTCAGCTCCAATGTTTAGTATGAATTAAAATCCTTTCAAGCCTGATCCAAAAGTAGTCCAGTCCATATTATATACTAGGGGCTTTGCGTGCCCGTTATGTAAAATAAATAAGGGACTAAATTGTTAACTTAGTAAAGAAAGAGAGACCAAATAGTAAATTTTCTCTTATTTTTAATTTCATAGACTATAGTTTTAAACATGAACGACCAGAAAGGGGTGGGTGGAGTCATATAATATAAGATATATATATATATATATATAATCATTAATGCTCTCTGGTTTGACGATATTTTATTTTGAATTTAGACATGATTTTGTTAAAATGAGAATCAATTAATTATTTGGGACATGCATTAAGATTTGTGTAATCTTCTTCTGTAATTTTGCTAGGTATTATGAAATTAAATTATAGTTTTATTTGGCCAAAAAAAAAAAATTATAGTTTTATGATGAGATTCGTTGAGAAACAAATTAAGGCATTTTTTATATATTTAAAGCAAAACTAAAGTTACAAGCAGAAGAAAAAAAATATTATTTTGGCCAAAAAAAAGAACAAAAATATTATTATTTAACATTAGTTTAGATGGATGGGATAAAATATAATTAAGTTTTTGGTTGTACCTTTTTGTATTGTTGTGCTGTTAATATTTAAAACTGTTTTATTTTGTTTGTGTTTCTCTTTCATTAAAATATTATCGTGAAAAATAGACCACGTAGCAATTGAATAAAATCATACACTAATTTAATATCCTCTTCCTTGATTAATTTATGCAAACAAAATCCTTTCATGCCACAGGAAAAAAAAATATTAAAGGAAACAGTATAATCTTTCCCAATCTCATATTATAAATTCTCCTAATTAATAATAAAAATGAGATCTTATTGTCATATTGGACTAGTCATAAAACTCTATAAAACCCACAATAAATTCCCAAAATAAAAAGGAAACAACTTACAGTATAAATAAAGTCGCGTTTACCTCTTCTCTTTGCCACAAGATATTGAACAAGTATTTTAATTTCAGTGTATTACTAGAGATTGAAGCAATGGCCAAAACTTCAACCATCAATTTGACCTTTTGCTTTCTTTTCTTTTTGCTTATAGCATCAGGTATATATCTTTCATGTACTACTTTTCTATTTCTTTCTCAATATTGTAAATTCTCTCTCTCTCTCTCTTCTATAAACAATGTTTTATAGTTTTCTTTTATTGAAGAAACCTTTTATAAGAAGAATGCTATTTTTATTATGAATTCTCCTGTATTAGTGTTTTTCTAAATTATAAGATTTATAAATAAGATAAACTATGGCTATCTAAAATAAATATGAGAAGAATATAATACATGGCACTATGAGTGCGACCTACTGATTCTTTACTTTATGATATTTTTAAGTGGTGAAAATCCAAATATTACATTTAGATATAAAAAGTACTATATGTACCTACAATGAAAAATTACACATTACTTTCAGCGGACATATTTTAATTAAATTCTTAATGTTGAGTTTAATCAGAATATTAAGAGTGATAAAATTTATAATTTTTGTTTTCAGATTGTGGAACGAGAGGAGCAAGAATAAATGAAGAAGAAGGGTATGATTATTGCATGGATGTTTCAGATTGTATAGACTATTGTGGTGGTGATGGTGGAGGCTGTCCAATGTGTGTCAAGAATCATTGTGATTGTAATTGTCTCGCACATACAAGTCCTCCCAAGTTTTGAAATTACTTAGCAGTCTCTGACCTTAAGTTTTATATTTATGTCCAAATAATTTTCTATTCTATGAATTAGTTTCATTTTTATTTTTTTAAAATTATGTATGAAGCATGAGAAACATTACCCATTTTTACTTTTCTATTGACATTAATTATTAAGATTTTTATTCTATGAAATAGTTGCTATCTAATGCATATCTATGGCAATGGACCAAGTGGACTTCGAGCCTATGGAACTATGTTGTTTTAGCCTATTCTTGGATTAGGAACAGATTGTTAGACATAAAAAAAAAATAAAAAGAGATGTTAGTATTGGACTAGATGATGTTTATGTTTGGTACACTGTGATATCAAATATCATACTATTTTATATGTCATGTTATATTATAGTATAAGATAGATATTATTTATAATACAAAAATTTGGTATAAAATTTGTGTAAAGCTTCATTATTTTCTACTCTACTTAATTTACGTGTGATAACTCAAGAGGTGTAATCAACTGGTATGAATTTATTTATTTTAAATTAAATGTTAGAGGTTTGATTCTTGACTTTGAGTAAGAGCAACTTTAAATTCTTAAATCAGTTGCCCCACCCATCAAAGTGCCTATAAATCATCGAGGGGATTAGTCACAAGATAAATATCTTAAGTAACGCTTAATTACCAAAAATTAATCTACATGATAGAATGAAAAAAAGTGTTATTGACATTAATGATTTAATTTATATATTTTTATTTATGGTATAAACGCCAAAAAAAAGTGTTATTGTTGATATTAATGAGTTCATTTATATATTGCTATTTATGGTATAAGTCCCAAAAAATGTTATTATTGACATTAATGAGTTAATTTATATATTGCTATTTATGGTATAAACGCCAAAAAAAGTGTTATTATTGACATTAATGAGTTAATTTGTATATTGTTATTTATGGTATAAACCTCCAAAACAACAAATTGGCAGAAAAAATAAATTTGTGGTATAAATAATGTGGAGATCATCACTTCTTTACCACAAAGCATTGCACAAGTCTTCTAATTTCAGTGTATTTACTTAGTAATAAAGTGAAAGCAATGGCCAAATATTCAACCATCAGTTTGGTCTGTTTTGTTTTTATTTTGCTTCTAGCATCAGGTATCATTTTAATTACTCCTTTTATTTTTTTAATTTCTCCATAATTCAATGAGTGTATTGTTCATATAAAAAAAAAAAAAAAGGTTTTCCTCATGCCTGAATTTAGTATAACAAATGAATGGGTGGTTATTTATAGCGGTTGGTACTTCAATATATTTTCAAAAATAAAATCTGATATATGAGTTTTGTGTGATTAACCTAGTTTTGACCGGGGGGTCATTACCTGGTTCGATGAGGCAACTCGGGGTTGAGCCGTGTTGAGCACAGTGCGTACCTTTGCGAAGGGTTTCTCTTTTATACTGGTTGAGGGCAATCTGGTGGGATCTCACCATAAATGCCTGAATGATTGATTGTGATCTTTGCTGATCTGATTGTGATCTTTGATTGATCTGATTGTGATCCTTGGCTCCCATGTACTTTCCTTTTTTGCAAGGTCAAGGCGTTATCAGGGGAAGGATCTTTAGGAGGATCTTGATTGATCCTTGATTAATCAGGCAATGTTTTCTTATCCGTTATCGGACGCCCAAATCACTTATGACTGTTGGCGTCCTCAACTGATGAAGAGGTATGAGGCGTTCATGCCTGGGTGATACTTCTGTTGGGCTTGCTCGCTATTGGGTTGAGTATTTTGAGCCTCCTGATTATTGGGCCTATTATCACTGTGTACCTATAATGGAAGATTAGACATTACTTTCAGCATACAAAAAAAAAAGCCATTATAGTGTTTTGTCTATTTTTAATTAAATTCTTAATGTTTAGTTTAATCAAAATATAGAGTGATAAAATTTATAATTTTTTTTTCAGATTGTGGAACGAGTGGAGCAAGAACAAATGATGGGTATGATCGTTGTTGGACTGTTCGAGACTGCACAAACTATTGTGGGGGTGAGGGTGAAGGCTGTCCTATGTGTGTGAACAATCATTGTGAATGTAACTGTCTTGCACACAAAAGTCCTCCCAAGTTTTGAAATTACTTTTGGGGCAGTTTAATTATAAGTTTTATATTTATGTCCAAATAAATTCTATTCTAAGAAAGTAAGAGTTTGTTTTACTTTTACTTTCTGAGGATTATGAATAAAACATGAGAAACATTAACCATTTTTACTTTCCATTGGGGCTTTCAAATTTCAGTTTCATTTATATAAAATATTATCTTCATTGATAAGAAAAGTATATTATCTTCCGAGAGTGAAATATACTTTTTGTAATAAGAAATATAATTTTAACTATTATTTAAACAAAATTCTAAAAGATTTTAATGGAATTTCTGTTCTCTCTATATTTTTTTTATTTGGTACAAAATATAATGTTATCTTTTTCAATGATATTTATTATATCCATTATTCATATTTACATGGGTCAAAATATAATCATTATTCAATGGGCTAAGTGGGCTTTTGCCCATGTTTCTTGTTGAACATAAAGAAAACAAAAAAGAGATGCAAGTATCGTCCAAAAAAAAGTGAAGATGAACGGAAGAAAATAGTGAGAATATAGTTTTTTAAGTTCATAATTACATCATATTTTAGTTTTATTTTCAAAAATAAAAAATACGGTTACTTTTTTCTTACAAAAAAAGACAGTACTCTTTCAGTCTTTCTCATGTTTAAAACTCCGTTCTTCTAAGTAATAGAAAAAAAAAGATTTAAGCTAAGAGACCAACATGTGTTATGCACAAATTCTTGATAAGTAAGGAAGTTCGTTAAGTGGTTTTGACCAAATATTTCAATTGAATTGTTTACATCGATCAGTTTAAAGTAATTTAAAATTAAATAATAAAAAAAATTATAAAATAAAACCTGATAACAAAGGACAATTTCAAAATGGCCTCCTAATTAATACGGTAAATGAGATGAATCACTTTATTATTGATTTAGTGGGGATATGGTAAGCAAAATAGCGCCTAAATAATAGGATGAATAAGATTAATCATTTTTTTATTGATTTATTGTGAACAGGGTAAGCAAATTAAAATGGCAATATTAATACTATGGAACATTATTTGCGTATATAACTTGTTGCATTATAGAATGACCTTATTATTATATGTATAGGTTAAATTAATACTATGATCCCTATAGTTTCATTGAGTTTGTAACTCAGTTCCTATAATTTAATTCTTTGTAACTCAGTCCCTACAATTTATAAAACTTTATAAACAAATCCCCAGCAATTAACACTGTTAGTCTTCTGTTAACTAATTATCTATGTGTCATTTAACTGAAAAGTTGATGAGTTGGATTGAAAAACACTTGTCATTATTTAACTGAAGTAGCGGAAAGCAAAGACCTAAGGTACTGTATCTAAGTTTTTCCCTTAATAAATCCCTATTGAATTCCTTATGTCTAATCACCCTACCTTAACTTTTGACTACATAGATACCGCCGGATACCATACCACAATGTGAAGAAGTTGTTTCACGTCCCCACATGAACAATTTTCTCTCCATCATAGTAATGAATTACTGATGTTTTTTATTCTATTTTGGATCCCTATAACCTGAAGCTAAATCTTCCATGTTCTGGTATTTGGCCTCATGAGTAAGAATGAATCATATTAATTGTCAATACTCTATTCCAACATGCTTATTTATCAAGCATTTCTACAATACAGTGTTAAAGTTTGAATTTTTTAGATGACATGTTTCAAAATAGTTACCGAATCTAAAATTTTACATATATATATATATATATATATATATATATGGATCCAATCTTGAAAATTTTGGAGAGAGAAACGAGCTTATTAATTGAACAGGAACTATGGTGTCGCTAAGAGGCTGAGATACGCGACCCAAGACGCTTGTTTTGTTGGCCACATTTCACACTCTTGATCGAAGGTGGCATCTGACGTGGATGTTTTTGTTTGACACATAGACATTTTAAAATGCCCCATAAATAGATATTTTAACAGACATTTAACAGTGATAATAATAAGGATATTTTTATAAAATTTTTTAAAGTATAAGGATTGACTTATAAAGAATTAAATTATAGGGACTGAGTTACAAACTCAATGAAACTATAGGGACCATAGTATTAATTTAACCATATGTGTATATATATATTATATATAATATATATATATATATATATAAATGAGAGATCTGAAGATGCGTTAGAAGGAGACGCCAAAGAACATGAGGGTTGGTGAGTTATATTGAAGTGCTTGGGAACACATAATGGAGTTCGATATTTAATCTATAAGATAACTGTTGGCCAAAAAAAAAAATCTATAAGATAACTCAGAATCATCAATCATAATCACATTTATATGATTTCTATTACAAATAAATCAAGATATATAGACATGCGTCAAAATGTTATGTTTTTTGAATGATAATTACTGATCCATTCATATATTTTTTTGGTCCATAATCATTGTTCATATTTACATGGGTCAAAATATAATCATTATTCAAAGGGCTAAGTGGGCTTTTGCCCATGTTGCTTGAGTGCGCTTCGAGCTTGTCAATGAACATAAAAGAAAATAGTGAGAATATAGTTTTTTTTGTTCATAATTACATCATATTTTAGTTTTATTTTCAAAAATAAAAAACTGTTATTTTTATATTAAAAAAAAAAAAAGATAGTGCTCTTTCTCATGTTTAAAACTCGGTTTTTCTAAGTAATAAAAAATAAAGATTTAAGCTAAGAGATCAACATGAGTTATGCACAAATTCTTGATAAGTAAGGACTTTCGTTAAGTGGTTTTGACCAAATATTTCAATTGAATTGGTTAGATTGGTCGATCAGTTTAAAGTAATTTTAAATTAAATGTTAAAAAACATTTATAAAATAAAACTAGATAACAAAGGACAATTTGAGCGTTTAAAAGTACAAAAACTAGTCTTTCTTAATTTATATATAATTACATTAAAAGTAAGAAGATAATGAATTAATATTCATTT
>QANZ01028368.1:153243-164684 GCA_003254925.1 Chamaecrista fasciculata | reverse complement strand
CTTCATCTTCATCAATTCATTATCCATTCCTTCACCATCTTTGCCAAATTTCTATTTTACCAGACATTCATCATCTATTCATCATCTTCATCAATTTGAGAGATCTGGAAAATGAAAAATCAAAAAGTCATTGAAGCAAAATTTCTCATCGTCCGCCATCATCTTCGAATCAACCCCAATCTTCGAATCCAAATCTCTCATCATCTCTTCATCGTCATTGAAGCAAAAACAAAATCAAAACGAAATCGTCCAGATCTCAGCATCGTCTTCATCGTCGTCCTCACAGCAACAAAGGCAAAACGAGGTCGTCGAGATCTCATCAGTTCTTCATAGAGGAGACGCCGTCGACGGCGACGGCGGCGTTGGCGTTAGCAGACGAAATCGTTCAGGTCTGGTAAGTATTTGCGTGTTTCTGGGTTTGTGTGAAAACGAAATCGTGTGAAAACGAAATCAAATCGAAATCACAGAGAACAATTTTCACTGAAATCGGATCGAAATAATAGCGAAGATTTCTGCAGATTAAGGAGATAAATTGTAAGTATATGCGTGTTTCTGGGTTTGTGTGAATCTGGTAATTGTAAGAATAATAGTGAATCCTATATATGTGGAATGGAATGGAATGGCGTACAGTCAGTGAAATTTGCAATTTCTGTGATTGGAAGAGACAGAGTGAGGAAGAGGAAGAGGATGACGAAGGAGAGATTGTGAGGATGACGAAGATGAAAAATCTGGGCAAGGTGAAGAGGAAAGTAGGATTTAGGGAACAAATTGCAAGAGAGTAATTTTTTTAGGGGTTTAGGATTTAGGGTTTAGGGTTTTAGATTTTAGAGTTTAGGATTTTAGAGTTTAGGGTTTTAGAATTTTATGGTTTAGGGTTTAGGATTTTAGGGTTTTTAATATTTTTAAGGATTAAATTGGAATGTTTGGAAGAGTTTTGGGACACTGTACAATTTTAGGATTTTAGGGGTTAGGGTTTGGGGTTTTAGATTTTAGGGTTTAGGGTTTTATGGTTTAGGGTTTAGAGTTTAGGGTTTAGGATTTTATGGTTTAGGTTTTAGGGTTTAGAGTTTGGGGTTTAGGTTTTAGGGGTTTTAATACTTTTAAGGAATAAATTGAAATGTTTGGTAGAATTTTGGAACACTTTACAATTTTATTTTTAGGATTTGGGACTAAAATGAATGAAAATGATGAAATGAGGGGAGATTGAAAATAATGGGATAAAAATTGAACTCAGGGACCAATTTGAATAAGAGATGAAATGTTTTTTTTTTAAATATTAATGCTTATGTGGCACTAAATGCACAATTGGCACTTTTTTTTTTTTCAGTTTTTCAACTGCTGATGTGGCACTTAATGTGCCACGTCAGCAGTTAACAGACACGTCAACGGCTTCCCAAACGGCAACTTAACAGAAGGACCAATTTGACTAACGTTAGTAAAATTCGGGGACCTATTTGTCAATTTCCATAAATTAGGGACCAATCTGTCAGCGACCCAATAATCTAGGGACCAATTTGAGAGTTTACTCAATAAATATTAGAGACAAGAATCAGGTTTTGACATATATATACTAGGGGCTTTGCGTGTTTAATTCTTTGATTTTTTTATTTTTTAATTGTCTAATTTTGATCGACCAGGAACATCCCCAATTCCCCACACATATAATATAATATAGATATAGATATAATCAGGAAGCCTACATTTTCCTACGTGTAATAATTGAGGCAGGACAAATCAAATATCAATTAATGTAATAATTAATCAGGATATCAATTTATTTAAACAATTAATTCTCATTAGTTAGAAGATCTTGTACATTTAATTTAGACATGATCTTGTTTATTATGATCAAAATCAATGAATAAGGACACAATTGGGAGTCAACACAAGAAACAACATTGAAATTTGTGTAAGCTCTATTATTTATTTGTTTTCCACTCTAATTAATCTAGATGTGATTGAATAAAAGTTTTATTAACATAAATGATTTAATTTATATAGTTATTTATGGCATAAACATCCAAAACCCACAATAAATTCTCAAAAAAAAAATATGGTATAAACAATGTGGAGATGATCTCTACTTCACCACAAAACATTGCACAAATCTTCTAATTAATTCGAGTGTATCACTGTATTATTGCTTAGCACGTAACTGAAAGCAATGGCCAAATCTTCAACTATCAGTTTAGCTTGCTTGGTTTTCATTTTGCTTATAGCATCAGGTATCATTCTATGCATTCATGTAATACCTTTTATTTCTTTTCTCCATAATTTTATGAGTGTGTCCATATATATATATATAAAGGTTTTCTCTTATATCTGAATTTAGTATAACCAATGAATGACTGGTTGCTTAAAGCAATTGGTACTTCAATTTTCATAAATAAAATCTTATATTTGAGTTTTTCTAAAAACATTATTAATGTTGAAAAGAATGGACTAGTGTGCATGCTTGACATGCATCAAGTTGTATGCTAATATTTGTAGTGAGAAGTTTATGTTGATTTATTTCATCAAATATAATATTTTGTGGTTAAAAATGAGAATTTATGGACTATTGAAAAATTATAGATAATGAGATATTGAGATTATTGAGAAGTTAATTTTTTAATTATAATTTTATTTTTAGTATTTGTTTTCATATAGTTTATAATATACGTCAGAAAGTTTAAAAATATGTATAAACATGTGAAATATATTGTATGTTCATTTGAGGATTTTTTTTGAATTTTCAATTATTATGTCAGTGATCACTAATTCACTACAGTGCTATATATGTCAATTTTTTTCAATATTTAATTTAATCAAAAGACTATTAAATTGTTTCAAATATATTTCAAGAGATGAAGAGAGTTAAATTTATATTAGTATTTTTTTTTTCTATCAGATTGTGAATCAGCAAGAGCAGCGAGATTAAACGATTATGGCGAGGATTACTGCCAAGATGTTGACGATTGTAAAGATTATTGTGGCGACAAAAATGGTTGTCCTGCGTGTGTGAATAATCATTGTCAGTGTAATTGTATTGCACACATAAATCCTCCTAAATTTTGAAATTACTAAACAGCCTTCTCATAGACAGATTTTGATATTGTTAGAATCATATCTAATGAGATAAATTTTAAATAAATTTTATATTTATGTCTACTATTGTGTTCTTTCTTTGAGTTAGTAGTATTTTAGTTTTCTTTATTTTAAGAAAAAAAGAAATAATGAAGCCATAATATATTATTAAATAGTCAAATACACTTACAGTCGATTAGATAATTCAAATCTAATAATAGATAAGAAAAATAATTGGTAAAGAATAATATTGATCAAAAGAAACCAAATAAATCACAAATGTGAAAGATATTCTTAAGATTAATATTATCGTGGATCATGATGTAATTAATAAAAGTGTTTACCATTATAGCTTCCAGCATATTAGAGAAGTAATTTTCTTCACAAAAATATATGTCATGGACTTTTTATACATTTGACAATAAATCAAAAGCTTTTCAAGATAGATGTTCATATCTAAATTGATCTAGTGTTGGAAATTTGGAATAAATCTTTTATAAAGAAAGTATATAATAAAAATTAGATTTAAATAAAAAATCACCACTAAATTTAGGTGAATTGAAAATATGATTTACTGAATTTAAAAAATTACAAAAAAGATCAAAATTAGAGAGGAGTTGAAAATATTACAATTTTCTCTGTAAATTTAGATCTAAAAAAGAAGAAGAACGCATAATTTGATGAAAATTGAGAGAGAGAGGATCCTTTTTCTTATTAAACCTAGTCATAGGGCTGTATGACAAATTTTTAAACTTTTTGTGCAAGTTTTAACTATTGAAACTAACTTGTTATATAACTTATTCAAAGTATAATATATAGTAGCCACAAAGAAAAAAATACACTTTTTCATACATTTGACCGTAGATCAAAAGTTTTTCGAGATATATATTTACATATGAATCAATCTAGTATTGAAATCCAAAATCCCTAAAATAAAAACCCTAACATGTAGAAAACAAACAAACAAAATCAGCCATCAAATCCGTACAAAGTTCTTCTCTGCCTCTTAAGAGCTAAACGACATCCATCGCCGTAACCGTCTTTCTCCGAGCATGCTCCGTGAAGGTGACAACATCCCGAATCACATTCTCAAGAAAAAATCTTCAAGACGCTTGTTTTGTTGGGCACATTTGAACAAGGAATATAAAAGCAAAGAAAATATATCTGTGAAGTCTAGAAACTCTCTTATTATTTCTGATGATTTAATCAGGATCACAACCCAGCTATTTATAAGGATAAAAATACACTGAGATGTAACCTAACAAACTTAGCTAAAATACCAGACTTCTTAAACATAAATAACAAACCTGCTAATATTACATTTTCACTCCCAGTATACTTTTTATATTTACATTTTAGTCCCAGTATACTCTTCATCCCCCCTCAAGTTGGAAGGGTTACAAACCATTCCTAACTTGCCTCTAATAAAAACAAACTGAGGTTGAGAAAGAGACTTTGTGAAGATGTCTGCAAGCTGTAATTGAGAAGATATATGCAGAAGTTTGATAAAACCAGCTTTATACTGCTGCCTAATCACATGACAATCGATATCTATGTGTTTTGTACGCTCATGAAACACTGGATTCGATGATATGTGAATAGCAGCCTGATTATCACAATAAAAAGGTATAGGATATGTAATAGAAACAGCAAGGTCCTTCAATAAGTATGAAATCCATAACAATTCACACACACTAGTCGCCATACTTCTATACTCTGCTTCACATGAGGACCTTGAAACTGTAAGCTGCTTTTTAGATTTCCATGATACTAAAGAACCAGCAAAAGAGACACAATACCCAGTAATTGATCTCCTAGTTGTAGGGCATGATGCCCAATCAGAATCACAATAAGAAATTAACTCAGGAACACCTTCTGCAGAATAAAATAAACCCATATCTAAAGTACCCCTGAGATAACGAATCACTTGCAAAGCACTATCCCAGTGAGAATGAGTAGGAGCAGCCACATGCTGACTAAGCTGCTGTACAGAAAAAGAAATATCAGGACGTGTCATATTTAAGTATAAAAGTCTTCCCACTAATCTTCTATAAGCCTCCACATCATCATATAAAGGAGAACTTTCATCAAACTTGTGATTCCTAGGCATAGGAATAAAAGAACACTTAGAATCTTGTAAACCAGTGTCTTTAAGAATATCTTGAACATACTTTTTCTGAGAAATAAAAGTCCCCTTTGAAGATCTTGCTATCTCAATACCAAGGAAGTATTTAGCATAGCCAAGATCTTTAATGGTAAAAACCTGATGCAAATAATCCTTGACAGCAATAATACTCTTTTCACAACTTCCTGTGATTAACACATCATCCACATAAACTAACAAAACCAGAAAAATTTCAACAGTGCGCTTCACAAACAGACAATGATCATTTTCTGACTGTACAAATCCATAGTCAAGCAGTTTAGTAGTAAATTCAGAATTCCATTCCCTTGAAGCCTGCTTTAAACCATACAAAGACTTCTTCAATTTACAAACTTCATTAGACTTTGCTTTCATATATCCTTGAGGAGGTTTTAAAAATACCTCTTCATGTAGATAACCATGCAAAAATGCATTATTAATGTCTAATTGATGCAAAGGCCAATTATTAATAGTACTCAGAACAAGTACTAATCTTACTGTTACCTGTTTTGCAACTGGCGAAAAACTATCAAAATAATCCACTCCTTCTACTTGGTTGTAACCTTTTGCTACCAACCTAGCCTTATACCTTTCCACAGTCCCATCAGGCTTCATCTTAATCTTGAACACCCATTTAGACCCTATTGCTTTCTTTCCTTCTGGAAGTTTTGTCAACTCCCAAGTATTATTAGTTTCCAAGGCAGAAAGCTCTTTCTCCATAGCTTCTTGCCATTCAACATGCTTAACCGCTTCCTTATATGATTGAGGCTCTTTCAACTGACTAACATTAGCCATAAAAGCTGCATATTCTTTAGAATAATCAACATTTGTCAAAGAATAGGTATTAGCAGAATCAGTAATAGTATTACAAACAAAATCATCTAACCAAGCTGGTGGTTTAATAGGTCTGGTCATAATTCGGGTAGGCTGTGGAATAGATTCAACTTCTGTCGACTGAGAAGAAGAATTAGCTTGGCTATTTTCTGCTGTTGACCGATTTGGAGAAATAGAAAGGTTTGGTGAAATAGGAAGATTTGGTGAATTAGGAATGTTTGGTGAAATAGGAAGGTTTGGTTCTGTATTTGATTTCTGAGGAATTAAAGGTATTTGGGAATCAGTAATATCTGTAAAAGGAAAAGGATAAGGACATTCGACACTATCAGTGGAATTCAAAAAAGGAAATTCAGCCTCATAAAAAATAACATCACGGCTAGTTATAATCCTATCATTCTCCATATCAAAAACTTTGTAAGCCTTCTGTCCAGCCACATAACCGAGAAAAACACACCTAAAAGCTCTTGGTGCAAACTTATCTTTTGATGGGATTGTGTTAGAAGCAAAACACAAACACCCAAAAGATTTCATCCTGTCAAAATCTGGAGGTTTATTATATAACAACTCATATGGTGACTTCCAACCTAAAATAGCAGATGGTAATCGATTAATGATGAATGTTGCAGTCAAAATACTATCTCCCCAAAATTTAATAGGTAACCCAGACTGGAAAATCAATGCTCTAGCTACCTGAAGAAGATGTTTATGCTTTCTCTCCACTATCCCATTCTGTTGTGGAGTATAAGTACATGATCTTTGATGTAAAACCCCCATCTTGGTCAAAAAACTTCTCATCTTGTCATTCACAAATTCAGTTCCATTATCAGTACGAATAACTCTAATTCTAACAGAAAACTGAGTTTGAATCATAGTATAAAATGCCAAAAACTTCTGAAAAACTTGAGACTTATCAGCAAGTAAAATTGTCCAAGTAGCCCGAGTATGATCATCAACAATTGTCAAAAAATATCTTTCATTATTCAAGCTTTCATGTTTATAAGGTCCCCATAAATCCAAATGCACTAAATCAAAAGGATTATCAGCACGAGAAGAACTAGACGGGAAAGATAACCTTTGTTGTTTTGCCTTGTGACAAACACTACAACTATCAAAAACATCTGACACAGGAACTGCAGTATGTTTAAGAACATTTATTGGAGCATGTCCTAAACGTTGATGCCAAACTACAGACTTAGAACTACTTTTATCTGAAACGAAATTACAATGAGAAACCTGAGAATCATCTTGTTTCAAAACATACAGATTTCCCACTGTACTGCCAACAGCCAACCTCTTTCTAGTCTTCAGGTCCTGTATCACACAAGAATTCTTATCAAACATCACTGCAATATGGTCTGTAATCACTCTCTTGACCGATAATAAATTGTATCTGAAGGACGGAATGAACAAAACATTCTGTAAAACCAAATCCTTATTAAGAAAAACTTTCCCTGTCTTCTCAGCAGTCAACTTCATACCATTAGGTAGATGCACAAGAATAGGCTTAGGCAAAATACGAATATCATGAAGTAAATTTTCTTCAAAACAAATATGACACGAAGCACCAGTATCAATAATCCATACTGCACTATTATGGGTTATAGAGTTTAAAGATACATTACCTGCAAACTCACCCAAAGTGACAACACCAGCATATTCCTCCGAAGATGATTTAACCATCTTTGACATTTCTTGTTTCATAAACTGTGAAAACATGGCTGAAAAATCTGGCGTAGCTACCTCTTTAACTTCATCAGAAGAAGAATCAGCAAGATTGACAACCTGCTTCTTACCTTGTGCATTTTTCTTCAAATCATTAAACCAATCCGGATAACCCACCAACTTGAAGCAAGAATCCTTCAAGTGTCCAGAAGCATGACAATGTTCACATATCAACTGCTTCTTGAATTCTTTCCTCTTCTTCCAATCTTCCCCTGACTTCGAAGTCTTGGGAACCAAAGCTCCAATCTCAGAAATAGTCGAACCATAGGAAGATTTCGCATGTCGCTCTTGCTCTGAACGAATCACCATAGAATACGCTCGAGCTACATCTGGCTGTGGATCCATATTGAGTATCTGATTACCCAACCCTTCATAAAACTCATTCAAGCCCATTACAAATTGAACCAATCGGTCAGAAGACTGCATTGCCAGCAATTTTTCATGCGCACCACAAGAACAAATCGGCAACGGCTGCAATCGACTCAGCTCATCCCAACATTTATGCAATCTTCCATAATACAAGGTTACAGAATCATTACCTTGTTGAATGGAATTAAGCTCTCGGCGAATTTGCAGCAGCTTCGGACCACTAGTAACTCCAAATCTTCTTTCCAATTCACTCCATATAGCGTGCGAATTCGGAAAATACAGAAACGATTCCCTCATATTCTTGGAAATCGAGTTCAGCAACCAAGACATAATCATCTGATCTGCCTTCTTCCAAGCCTTCGAACCTTCAGCATCCGTCGGCATCTTCAAGCTCCCATCGACGAAGCCCATTTTCTCCTTCGAACCTAACGCAATCTGCATCGCTGTACTCCATGGCAGATAGTTCGAACTATCCAACGGAGTTGAAACCAAAATCATCCCTGGTTGATCAGAAGAATGTAAAGCCCAAGAGTATTCTTGAACTTTCGAAGCTCCATCGTGCGCCTCCTCTGTTTCATGACTCACCATTTTCTTTTTTCTAGAATACACCAAGGTCTCTGATTCCATGAACAAGGAATATAAAAGCAAAGAAAATATATCTGTGAAGTCTAGAAACTCTCTTATTATTTCTGATGATTTAATCAGGATCACAACCCAGCTATTTATAAGGATAAAAATACACTGAGATGTAACCTAACAAACTTAGCTAAAATACCAGACTTCTTAAACAGAAATAACAAACCTGCTAATATTACATTTTCACTCCCAGTATACTTTTTATATTTACATTTTAGTCCCAGTATACTCTTCAACATTTGACACTCTTGATCGAAGAAATCAACATGAGTTATGCACAAATTCTTGATAAGTAAGGACTTTCGTTAAGTGGTTTTGACCAAATATTTCAATTGAATTGGTTAGATTGGTCGATCAGTTTAAAGTAATTTTAAATTAAATGTTAAAAAACATTTATAAAATAAAACTAGATAACAAAGGACAATTTGAGCGTTTAAAAGTACAAAAACTAGTCTTTCTTAATTTATATATAATTACATTAAAAGTAAGAAGATAATGAATTAATATTCATTTGAAATCGCAATAAAAGTATTGGGAAATATTAAGGACCAAAATAAAATTTAGGATAAATATTGAGTAAACTCCCAAATTGGTCCCTGGATTATTGGGTCGCTAACAGATTGGTCCCTGATTTATGGAAATTGACAAATAGGTCCTCGAATTTTACTAACGTTACTCAAATTGGTCCTTCCGTTAAGTTGCCGTTTGGGAAGCCGCTGACGTGTCCGTTAACTGCTGACGTGGCACGTCAAGTGCCACGTCAGCAGTTGAAAAACTGGAAAAAAAAAGTGCCAACAGTGCATTTAGTGCCACATAAGCATTAATATTAAAAAAAAAAATTTCATCTCTTCTTCAAATTGGTCCCTGAGTTCAATTTTTATCCCATTATTTTCAATTTCCCCTCATTTCATCATTTTCATTCATTTTAGTCCCAAATCCTAAAAATAAAATTGTAAAGTGTCCCAAAACTCTTCCAAACATTTCAATTTAGTCCTTAAAAGTATTAAAAACCCTAAAACCTAAACCCTAAACTCTAAACCCTAAAACCCTAAACCCTAAATCCTAAATCCTAAAACCCTAAAATCATAAACCCTAACCCTGAATCCTAAACCTTAAACCCTAAAATCCTAAACTTTAAACCCTAAAAAAATCTAATTTGAGTCCCATTATTTTCAATTCTCCCTTTTTTCATCATCTTCATTCATTTTAGTCCCAAATGCTCAAAATAAAATTGTAAATTGTCCCAAAACTCTTCCAAACATCCCAATTTAGTCCTTAAAAATATTAAAAACCCTAAACCCCTAAAACTTATTTTTTTCATCTTCATCTTTATCCAATTTGGTCCTAAAAAATATTAAAAACCCTAAACCCTAAATCCTAAACCCATATTTAGTGGGTTTTATTTGCAATTCAGTCCTTGCCTATTATTTTATTAAACCCTAAACCCCATAATTTTTTTTAATCTTTATCTTCATCTTCTTCAACTTCATCTTCATCTTCATCAATTCATTATCCATTCCTTCACCATCTTTGCCAAATTTCTATTTTACCAGACATTCATCATCTATTCATCATCTTCATCAATTTGAGAGATCTGGAAAATGAAAAATCAAAAAGTCATTGAAGCAAAATTTCTCATCGTCCACCATCATCTTCGAATCAACCCCAATCTTCGAATCCAAATCTCTCATCATCTCTTCATCGTCATAGAAGCAAAAACAAAATCAAAACAAAATCAAAACGAAATTGTCCAGATCTCAGAATCGTCTTCATCGTCGTCCTCACAGCAACAAAGGCAAAACGAGGTCGCCTAGATCTCATCAGTTCTTGATAGAGGAGACGTCGTCGACGACGACGGCGACGGCGTTGGTGTTAGCAGACGAAATCGTTCAGGTTTGGTAAGTATTTGCGTGTTTCTGGGTTTGTGTGAAAACGAAATTGTGTGAAAACGAAAGTGAAAACGAAATCGAATCGAAATCACAGAGAACAATTTTCACTGAAATCAGATCGAAATAATAGCGAAGATTTCTGCAGATTAAGGAGATAAATTGTAAGTATATGCGTGTTTCTGGGTTTGTGTGAGTCTGGTAATTGTATAAGAATAATACTGAATCCTATATATGTGGAATGGAATGGAATGGCGTACTGTCAGGGAAATTTGCAATTTCTGTGATTGGAAGAGACAGAGTGAGGAAGAGGAAGAGGATGACGAAGGAGAGATTGTGAGGATGATGAAGATGAAAAATCTGGGCAAGGTGAAGAGGAAAGTAGGATTTATGGAACAAATTGCAAGAGAGTAATTTTTTTAGGGGTTTAGGATTTAGGGTTTAGGGGTTTAGGGTTTTAGATTTTAGGGTTTAGGATTTTAGAGTTTTGGGTTTTAGAATTTTATGGTTTAGGGTTTAGGATTTTAGGGTTTTTAATATTTTTAAGGATTAAATTGGAATGTTTGGAAGAGTTTTGGGACACTTTACAATTTTAGGATTTTAGGGGTTAGGGTTTCGGGGTTTAAGGTTTTAGATTTTAGGGTTTAGGGTTTTATGGTTTAGGGTTTAGAGTTTATGGTTTAGGTTTTAGGGTTTAGAGTTTGGGGTTTAGGTTTTAGGGGTTTTAATACTTTTAAGGACTAAATTGAAATGTTTGGTAGAGTTTTGGAACACTTTACAATTTT
>QANZ01028368.1:130478-152840 GCA_003254925.1 Chamaecrista fasciculata | reverse complement strand
AAAAACATTATTAATGTTGAAAAGAATGGACTAGTGTGCATGCTTGACATGCATCAAGTTGTATGCTAATATTTGTAGTGAGAAGTTTATGTTGATTTATTTCATCAAATATAATATTTTGTGGTTAAAAATGAGAATTTATGGACTATTGAAAAATTATAGATAATGAGATATTGAGATTATTGAGAAGTTAATTTTTTAATTATAATTTTATTTTTAGTATTTGTTTTCATATAGTTTATAATATACGTCAGAAAGTTTAAAAATATGTATAAACATGTGAAATATATTGTATGTTCATTTGAGGATTTTTTTTGAATTTTCAATTATTATGTCAGTGATCACTAATTCACTACAGTGCTATATATGTCAATTTTTTTCAATATTTAATTTAATCAAAAGACTATTAAATTGTTTCAAATATATTTCAAGAGATGAAGAGAGTTAAATTTATATTAGTATTTTATTTCTATCAGATTCTGAATCAGCAAGAGCAGCGAGATTAAACGATTATGGCGAGGATTACTGCCAAGATGTTGACGATTGTAAAGATTATTGTGGCGACAAAAATGGTTGTCCTGCGTGTGTGAATAATCATTGTCAGTGTAATTGTATTGTACACATAAATCCTCCTAAATTTTGAAATTACTAAGCAGCCTTCATAGACAGATTTTGATATTGTTAGATTCATATCTAATGAGATAAATATTAAATAAATTTTATATTTATGTCTAATATTGTGTTCTTTCTATGAGTTAGTACTTAGTAGTATTTTATTTTATAAAAAAAAAAAAGAAAAAGAAAACATAAAGCCAAAATATATTATTAAAAAGTCAAAAACACTTGCATGAGATAATTCAAATCTAACAATATATAAAGAAAATAATTTGTAAATAATATTGAATTAAGGAAACAAAATAAAATCACAAATGTGAAAGATATACCTACGATGAATATCATCACCGATGTTGTTAATAAAGTGTTTATTATTATACTTCGTGTATATTATTAGAGAAGTAATTTTCTTTATAAAGGTAGATGTCATACACTTTCTCATACATTTGACCGTAGATCAAAAGTTTTTCGAGATATATATTTACATATGAATCAATCTAGTATTGAAATCCAGAATCACTAAAATAAAAACCCTAACATGTAGAAAACAAACAAACAAAATCAACCATCGAATCCGTACAAAGTTCTTCTCTGCCTCTTAAGAGCTAAACAACATCCATCGCCGTAACCGTCTTTCTCCGAGCATGCTCCGTGAAGGTGACAACATCGCGAGTCACATTCTCAAGAAAAATCTTCAAGACGCCACGAGTTTCTTTGTAGATGAGACTACTTATCCTCTTAACGCCTCCTCTTCGAGCCAGACGGCGAATCGCAGACTTCGTGATTCCCTAAATGTTATTTTGAAGAGAGAGAGAAAGAGAGATAGGAGAGAGAAGTTGTGGTTTTGGGCAAATTCATTTAAAATCTTAATTTATTTCTTTTTCTTATGTTTTGATCCTATTATAAAAAGAAAATGACCATAATATAAGAAAATAAAACTTTGGGGATGAAAGTTTATTTTTCCATTTTTTTAACGGAAAAATGGATGGAAAACGTTTAAGGGGCCAACTGTGCCAAGTTTTGGAAAACTGAGGGACCAATATGGAACGAAAAATAACTGAAGGACCAATTTGGAACACTGAGCATAACTGAGGGACCAAAATAAGACTTTGGCCTATAAAATATAATCTTCATTTACAAGAGGATTCTGAGGGAGGATATTTTGGGACTGTTAGGTTCATATAGGGTGAAATGGGCTTTGTGTATCAATAATGATGCTACAGAGAATTTCTATAGTTTCAGGACTCAGGAGATATGCATACTCTTAACCTTAATAAGAAATATAATTTTAGCTATTATTTAAACAAAATTCTAAAAGAGGTCAATGGAATTTTTGTTCTCTATATTTTTTTTTATTTGGGAAAAAATATAATGTTATCTTTTTTGAATGATAATTACTGATCTTTTTTTTTTTTTTTTTTTTGNNTTTTTTTTTTTTTTTTTTGGACAAATCATGGCAGCCCATGAGAGAAGCAACCGAGAAAAGCCCACCCAAAAACACTAAGGTGGGGGGATCAGGGGGTACAACTAAGGGCTTAAGATAAGACACAAAACGAGCCAGGCCCTCAACACCCTGGAAACCACTTCAGAAAAGTGAAGACAAAACGACATAAACGTTTGGCAACACACCAAACCCAACAGACTGAAAACGAAAAGACGCAGCACCCAAACCGAAAGCAAAACCAAGTGAACATTAGGGAGAAGAAGAACGACAAACAAGCTTATCCTCCAGCAGCGCCGTACGGATCCTTACCGGCGGCATCCAAGTCCAGAAACGAGGTAATTCATTTTTTATTTTGAGTTTGGCGACTAAATCCGCAACCCTGTTTGCCGTTCTTCTGGCCCAACTGACTCTGATTCTGCTATTATCCCGAAGCATGATCTTGATATCAGCCATGCAAGCTTGAATCTGCCAGGGGGAGGACTCCGTGTAGCAGCTCTTCACCACCTCGGCACAGTCCGACTCAATATGGATCTGAGAGGAGTCAAAAGCCCCAGCGAGGGAGAGTGCCTCCCTAACAGCAATGGCCTCCGCAGCAATTGGAGAACTGCAGACAACTAATTTTGCTGTTCCAGTTAGCATGACACCCACCTCATCCCGAGCCACGACAGCGATTGATCCCCTCATCAGGTTAGAATCAAATGCAGCATCTACATTGAGTTTAATGGATCCTGGGGGGGTGGAGTCCACCCATTGTTAGAGTCTCTGGGGTTAATATTATAGGGGGGGGTAGTTGTCTGATTTGTGTTGACCGTGTTTGCATTAAAGTAATCTTGGCATGCATCCTTCACAGTAGTCAGGGTTAGATGGGGGTTTGGCCTTATGCCTTCAAAGATAAATCTGTTTCTCCCTGTCCAGATTCCCCAAAGGGTACTAAAAAACATTGCAATCAAATAATCACTATCCTTCCCCCCAAAGTTTACGAATAATTTGATCGTATCCCCAATCCATGATTTAATGTCGTTTGAGCCCAACCAATCCGGGGACCATTGAAACATTGAACCAAACCATACAGCCCTCACCCAGGGGCATCGCAGGAAGATGTGCTCTGAGGTTTCATTTTCCTCATTGCACAACTGGCAGCTGCAAGGCAGATTTATACCTCTCTTCCTCAGATTGACGTTGTTTGGTATAGCATTGTTCATGAGCCTCCATATAAAATTCTTGATTTTTGGGGCAACCTGTGCTTTCCAAACTCTTCCCCACATGTTTTCATTTGAGTTGGAGCTGGAGTTGTCCATACATTCAGGGTCACCCACATCCATCTTAGCCAATCTATAACCCGTTTTGACACTGTAGATGCCATCATGCCCATAAGGCCAGAAGATCGTGTCCTTCTGGATGTGAGAGTGGACTGGGGTAGCCAGAACCTTTCTAGCAACATCTCTAGGGAGAAGCTGGTTCACTCTGTTAAGATCCCAGTTATCCCCTGTATTTGAAATCAGAATACTGACTGAGTAATCCTGAATATTGTCTCCCTGCACTCTGATTCTTTCCCCACAGTGAAGCCATTTATCTCCACATACTTTAACCTCTGTGCCATCCTTAATGTGTCAGGCTTTATGTCTGTCTATAAAATCCCTGCCTTTTAGGATACTAACCCAGCCCCAAGAAGCCTTGTTTCCCTTCTTTGCTTGCCATATTGTAGAATTTGGGAAGTAAATTCCTTTAAGGACCCGTGCCCATAGAGAGTCAGGGTTGTTGTGCAATCTCCACACCTGCTTGGATATCAGAGCTATGTTCATTGCATGAAGATCTCGGAACCCCATACCCCCCTCCTTTTTATCTTTCTTTAGGTGGGCCCATTTGGTCCAGTGAACTCCTCTTTCCTTTCCATACCCTCTCCACCAGAACTTTGCAATTAGGCTAGAAATCTTACTACAAAAAGTTTTTGGCAGAACCAAAACTGACATAATATAGGCAGGAATCGCTTGGATTACCGATTTAATCAAGACTTCCTTGCCAGCATGGGATAGGTAGTGTTCTTTCCATCCCTGAATCTTGTTCCACACCCTATCTTTGAGCCATGTGAGTGCCTGGGTTTTTGATCCATGCCAACTTCCAGGCAGACCCAAATACTTAGAAGGGGAAGAGGCAATGGGCATTCCCAAGATATTAGCAATCTCCTGTTTTCGGTAGTCAGCCACATCTTTACTAAACAGCAATTCAGACTTAGATAGGTTAATTTTTTGCCCAGAAGCTTGAGAATAAACATTAAGTACATTGATAAGAGCATATGCATCCTCCACCTTTGCTTGTGTTAAAAACATTGAGTCATCAGCAAACATCAAATGAGACAGGATAGGGCTAGTATTTGAGAGTTTGAATCCCGTTATGCTCCCATTTGCGATAGAAGCATTTAGCAACGTAGACAGGCCTTCAGCGGCAAGGATAAAGAGATACGGGGACAAGGGGTCCCCCTGTCGTAATCCTCGATTCGGTTTGAAGCTATCACCCACTTCCCCATTTAATTTGACTCTGTATGTGACCGTGGTAATACATGCCATAGTCAGTTTGATCCAATGTTCATCAAACCCCAAAGCTTTCATGACATCCGCTAGATAGCTCCACTCCAGCCTATCATAGGCTTTGCTCATATCCAGCTTAACAACCAGAGCATTGTTTTTTCTTCCCCCCTTCGATTTTAAGCTGTGAAACACTTCATGAGCAATGATAATGTTGTCTTGAATCTGCCTACCTCCCACAAAAGCACTTTGAGTGTCAGAAATCAGCTCCTGCATGTGCCCCTTCAACCTATCAGCCATAACCTTCGAGATGATTTTGTATATGAAATTACAGCAACTAATTGGGCGCAATTGTCCCACTTCCTCAGGTCTGGCAATCTTAGGGATAAGGGTAATGTGGGTATCATTAATCTCTTTGGGGAAGGTAGCATGAGTGAAAAAGTTCCTCACCATCTCCACCACATCGGTTTTGATTCGTTCCCAGTGTCGTTGGTAGAAAAGCCCACTGAGCCCGTCAGGGCCTGGGGCCTTATTGGCCCCCAAACCGAATACAGCTCGTTTCACTTCCCATTCCTCAACTGGACTGATTAACTTCTGGTTTATAGCAGCACTAACCTTTGGTTGAATGAGTCTTAGTATTTCATGAGAGGGGGCAGGCATGGAGGAATCAAACAAACTATTGAAATAGCCCTTTATCATTTCCTGTAGGTTATGATCTTCCTCAATCCAGACCCCTGTACTGTCCTTCAACCTGGTGATCTTATTCCTTGCTCTCCTCTGTATGGTAGTAGCATGGAAATATTTTGTATTCTTATCCCCTCCCTTCAGCCATTGTAATCTTGATCTGGCTTTCCAGAATAGCTCTTCTTGCTCCCACAACCTGCCAATTCTGTCTTTACATTCCTTGATCTCCTTCTGCTTGTGTTGAGAATCACTGCCACTCTCCAGTATCAGCAGCTTCTTCTTTAGCTTTGCAATTTCCCTGGTGGCCTTCTTGAAATTCAGCTTACTCCAATCAGCTAATCTATCTCTGACATTGTTTATTCTTCCCACAATAGAGGTAGAAGGAGAGTTTCCCCAGCCATCTTCCACAATATTCGGTAACTCTTCATTTCCTTCCCAGAATTCTTCATACTTAAAACACTTTTTCCTTCTGACTATTTTGTTTTGCAGCTGCAGAACCAGGGGGGAATGGTCCGAGCCCAAAGCAGGTAGCGCTGTCAAGATGGCGTCGGGAAAGAGGAATTGCCAAGGGCCATTACACAGCATGCGGTCGATTCGTTCTTGAACTAGCCCGACTTCTCTGTTGTTACTCCATGTGTATTTGCACCCTTTTAGCTCCATATCTATATCCATTCATATATTTTTTTGGTCAATAATCCATTATTGATATTTACATGGGTCAAAATATAATCATTATTCAAAGGGCTAAGTGGGCTTTTGCCCATGTTGCTTGAGTGGGCTTCGAGCTTGTGGAACTATGTTGGATAAGGAACAGATTGTTGAACGTAAAGAAAAAGAAAGATATGCAAGTATCGTCCAAATAAAAAAAAAAAGTGAAAATGAACGGAAGAAAATAGTGAGAATATAGCTTTTTTTGTTCATAATTACATCATATTTTAGTTTTATTTTCCAAACTAAAAAACTGTTGTTTTTTCTTAAAAAAAAACAGTACTCTTTCCCATGTTTAAAACTCCCTTTTTCTAAGTAATAGAAAATAAAGATTTAAGCTAAGAGACCAACATATGTTATGCACAAATTCTTGATAAGTAAGGACTTTTGTTAAGTGGTTTTGACCATTCAATTGAATTGGTTAGATCCGTCGATCAGTTTAAAGTAATTTTAAATTAAATGTTAAAAAACATTTATAAAATAAAACTAGATAACAAAGGACAATCTGAGCATTTAAAAGTACAAAAGCTAGTTTTTCTTAATTTATATATAATTACATTAAAAGTTAGAAGATAATTAATAAATATTCATTTAAAATCGCAATATTTCTTTAACCAAAATAATTAGTATATCCTCCAAATGAATGTTATATACTTATATGACCACATTCAATGACTAAGGATTAATTATAAAACTTACTGAGGACCAAAATAAAAGTATTGGGAAATATTAAGAACCAAAATAAAATTTAGGATAAATATTAGAGATTAGAATTTCTTAGTGGAGGGAGCCTACATTTTCCTACGTGTAATAATTGAGGCAGGACAAATCAAATATCAACTAATGTAATAATTAATCAGGATATCAATTTATTTAAACATTTAATTCTCATTAGTTAGAAGATCTTTTACATTAAATTTAGACATGATCTTGTTAATTATGATCAAAATCAATGAATTGGGACACGATTGGGAGTCAACGCAAGAAACAACATTGAAATTTGTGTAAAGCTCTATTATTTTCCACTCTAATTAATCTAGGTGTGATTGAATAAAAGTTTTATTAACATAAATGGTTTCATTTATATTTTGTTATTTATGGTACTAACCTCCAAAATGCACAAAAATTCCCCAAAAAAAAAATTGGTATAAATAATGTGGAGATGATCTCTTCTTTACCACAAAACATTGCACAAATCTTCTAATTAATTCGAGTGTATCACTGTATTGCTTAGTACCTAATTGAAAGCAATGGCCAAATCTTCAACTACCAGTTTAGTTTGCTTGGTTTTCGGGTCAGTTCGTTTCCGTTTTTTTTTAGAATTTGTTTTGATTATAATCATGTTTTGATTATAATCAAATTTGATTATTTTTGTAGTGGTGTTTGGATGATTGTTGATTATTTGTGTGAAATTATTAAAATGGGTATGTAATGATTGTGGTAGGTGGATAAAAAGTAAGGAAATTTATAAATTGTATAGGGGTAGAAATGGAAGAAAAAGTTAGAAAAAGTAAGGTGTGATTTGATTATAATAAAAGTGTGTTCGGATATGATTGTTGTTTTGAAAAAAAATAAAAATGTTACTGTTTGCCTTGAAAAACGTGAAATCTTGATTATTTTTGTGAGTAGGTTGGGGGATGTTTTTTCGAATCGGTGCATCGTTTCATTTTTTGCCTACGAAACAGTGCACCAACGAGGATTAAAGTGTATTTCAGTGTCGATATTCGGTGCACCAGCGAAGAAAATCGGTGCACCGATTCGCATTAGATGAGAGAGAAGAAAAAAAGATAGTCGGATCCGAAAAAACATTAAATTTTGGCATAATATTTCCTTTTACTTCTCCTCTCTCGTTCTCTCTCCTCTCTCTATACTTTAATGAGTCATACAATTAAAACCCATTAAAACCCACTGCTTTCACTCTCTCCCATCATCGCCGTCGTGTTCATCATCTTCTTCTTCCTCTCTTCTCTCGTTCACTTGCATAATCGTGTAGGAAAGTTAGCACAAATCCAAACAATATACGTACAAAATGAAAGTTAGCACGATCACTTGCATAACTCTCTTCTCTCGTTCACTTCCTCTCTTCTTCTTCCTCTCTATACTTTAATGGGTTTTAATAAGATTTCCAGATTTGTGCTAACTTTCACTTTAATGAGTCTGGATTTTGAAACAAAAGCTTCTCTCTTCCCCAGAGTCATGACTCGTAAAATAATCACGCTTCCTTCCGATTTCTGATTCATATAAGTTATAACAGAAATCTGGGGAAACTAAAATAAACGTAAAAGCTCCGAAATTCCTCACATACTTCCAAATCTAATTGGAGGTTCTCTTTCTCTTTTGCCTCGCTTCCGCGGCCGTTTATCTCCTGCTCTCTTCTTGGTAATTTCTTCTTCCTTTCTTTGATTTCTGCTTCGCACTTCTCAGGCAATTTCGCCACTGATTCTTCCACCGACGAAAACGACGACGACCACAGCACAGAGATATGATTGGGGACGGTCGAAATCCCGTCGATCTTGACCTCGCCGGACGGTCCTGATTCGCCGATTGTCTGAAATCGGCTCTGTTCTTCGGCGACGACGGTTCTGTCGAGAAAAGGGCGGAGCTCCGGCGAGAGTGACGGTGGTTGTTGGGTGGTTCGAGAGAGATAAGCCCAAGCATTGATGAAGAGAGTGGATGATTTTCCGTCGAGTGATTTGCAGAGAAAATGGAAGCGAGAGAGAGAACAGTGGGGAGGAAAAAACAATGGCTAAAATATGAATTTCAATCCTAAATTATTTGGACAAACTAACAATTTAGCCCAACACAAGAATGAGTATTTCCAAAATGGTCCAATATTGAGGTAAAAGACCATTTTGCCCTTTGTGATTGGAGAATGAATGTATTAGAGTATAGGTAATTATAGGTTTATGTATAGGGGTATAAGTGTAATTGAGGGTGTTTGATTATTTAAGAATCATGATTATAATTGAATCAGGAAAAAAACGTAAACGAACGTGTTTATTTTGATTATAATCAAAACAGATTATAATCAAAACGGAAACGAACTGGGCCGAATCATTTTGCTTATAGCATCAGGTATCATTCTATGCATTCATGTAATACCTTTTAATTTATTTCTTTTCTCCATAATTTTATGAGTGTGTCTATATATATATAAAGGTTTTCTCTCATATCTGAATTTAGTATAGCCAATGAATAACTGGTTACTTAAAGCAATTGGTACTCAATTTTCATAAATAAAATCTTATATTTGAGTTTTATTAAAAACATTATTAATGTTGAAAAGAATGGACTAGTGCATGCTTGACATGCATCAAGGTGTATGCTAATATTTTGTTGTTAAAAATGAGAATTTATGGACTATTGAAAAATTATAGACAATGAGATTGAGAAGTTATTTATTTTAAGTAAAATTTTATCTTTAGTATTTGTTTTCATATAGTTCATAATAATATTATACGTCAGAAAGTTTAAAAATATGTATAAACATGCATGTGAAATATATTGTATGTTCATTTGAGGATTTTTTTTGAATTTTCAATTATTATGTCAGTGATCACTAATTCACTACAGTGCTATATATGTCAATTTTTTTCAATATTTAATTTAATCAAAAGACTATTAAATTGTTTCAAATATATTTCAAGAGATGAAGAGAGTTAAATTTATATTAGTATTTTATTTCTATCAGATTCTGAATCAGCAAGAGCAGCGAGATTAAACGATTATGGCGAGGATTACTGCCAAGATGTTGACGATTGTAAAGATTATTGTGGCGACAAAAATGGTTGTCCTGCGTGTGTGAATAATCATTGTCAGTGTAATTGTATTGCACACATTAATCCTCCTAAATGTTGAAATTACTAAACAGCCTTCTCACAGACAGATTTTGATATTGTTTTTTTTTTTGATGCAAACGGAAATTCATTAAAAGACAAAAGCAGAGCACGAAGTGCTCAAGATAGTTCAGTTACAGAAGGAGAGGGAATAGAGGGAGATATGGAGTTTTGCAGATATGCAATAGAAAGTCTTCTAGTCCTAGGATAAGTTACAGACATAAAATCATAAAGACAATGCATAGAAATAAAAGAGGGCATGGAATTAAAGATAGTGTGGGGTGTTGCTGAAGTCCGCCCCAAGTTTGCAAGCATGTCCGCTGGTTTGTTGCATTCTCTGAAGATGTGCTTGATCTGGATTTGATCAAAACTGGATAGGAAACATCTGCAGTTTTTGATAATGGTAAATAAAGGATGATGAGAGGTGATATTAGCATCATAAATCAAGTCAACAGCAAGCTTGGAATCAGATTCAATGATGAGGTTTTTAATATTAACATCTGTGGCGAGTTTTAGTCCCATTTGAATGCTCCAAAGTTCCGCTTTTAGGATACACCCATGGCCTAAAAAGCAGGAGAAACCTGTGATCCAATTTCCGTCATAGTCTCTAATGAGACCCCCTGCACCAAGAAGATAGTCTTTTGCTGACCCATCACAGTTCAACTTAAAGAAAGGTTTTGGTGGTGGAGACCAATGAAGGTTAAGAGAATGAGTGGCAGAGGTAGAGGGATTAGGAGATATGAAACAGATGAATTCTGCACTATCAGCAAGCGATTTGTTGATAATGTGACTAGGAGAGAAAGGTTTTTTGGTGAAGATGAAAGCATTTTTGTTAAGCCAGATATTGTAAAGCAAGCAAGCAAAGAAAGAGTTCCAAGGGATATTAAAACGGAACGAAGCTTTGTTATTGCAGTGAGTTTTTAACCAGGAAGAAAAATCAAGATGTGTCAAAGAGTCAACAGAGGACAGAGAGTGCCAGATAGGGGTGGTTTTTTCACAGTGCCTGAAAAGGTGATCTAAATCTTCAATGGCATTCAAACAAAGGGAACAGGAAGGGTTTTGTAAACAATTTCTTTTGAAGAGGGTGTCATTAGTTGGAAGGGCATAGTTAAAAAGTTTCCATATAAAGAGAGGGATACGAGGGGGGAGGTCTAATTTCCAAATCCAGTTTAGGTGAAGGGAAAGATTATCTTTAAATAAAGTTTTATAAGCAGAAGCAGAGCTATAAATCCCATTACCATTATGAGGCCAAGAAATAGAGTCAGGGAGGGTATCAGTGATATCGACAGGGGTACTAAGAATTTTGTTTCTAATATCAGGGGGGAGGTCCAGGGAGATATGTGAAAGGTTAATGTTACCATTTCTGTCAATGAGAGAGGAAAGTTTAAGATTTATTTCATTGTGGGGAATGGGTCCAGAGATCAGATGTCTAAGGGGACCAATATCAAGCCATTTATCATGCCAAAAATTAATAGATTTACCACTGCCAACGTTCCAGACAAAATTTTTTTGGAAAATATTAAGGTCTTTATCAATGCTTCTACGGATAAAGGATTTTGAGTACAATTTTTTAGACAGAGAGCTACCATATTTGTTTCTAAGGACAATAGAGTAAAGGTTGTTATTATTTGAGTGGACATTCCAAAGGATTTTTGCCATGAAGGTGGCATTGGTATGGGAGGATTTCCTGATACTAAGACCTCCAAAGTTTTTTGGTCTAGCAATGTTATCCCAATTTACCAGATGTATTTTTTTTGAAGTGGTATCATGCCCCCAGAGAAAATCTCTGTTGGTTTTGTCGATTTTTTTATGGAAGTAAGGGGGAAGGGATAAAACTTACATGGCATGAGAGGGGATGGAAGAAAGAGTGGAATTAATGAGTTGGAGTCGGCCAGCCATAGAAAGGGAATTTCGTTTCCAACCCTGAAGCTTGGAGACAAGATTATCAATGATAAATTGGAAGTCAGAAATCTTATAATTTGGCTTAAGAGGTAAACCTAGATAATTGCCAACCGAGGAGGAAGAGGAGATAGAGAGGGTGGATTCAGTAAGATTTTTAAAAAGAGGATTAACGGAGTTTGAGAACCAGATTTTAGATTTATTAAAATTGATGGAGAGATTTGAGGAAGCAGAGAAGGAGGTAAGACAAGTTTTGATAGCAGAGAGATTTCTCTTATTTGCTTTGGCAAAAAGAAGGATGTCATCCGCAAAAAATAGGTGAGAGAAGCTAATGTTACTATTATCATTCTTAAAGGAGAAGGGAAACCAGTTTTTCTTGTTAACTTCATTAATAATGAGATGATTTAGAAATTCCATAGCTAAAATGAAGAGGTAGGGTGAGATGGGGTCACCTTGTCTAATACCGTGTTGAGGTTTGAAAGATTCGAGTTTCTTACCATTAACAATGGGGGTATAGGAGAAGGAATTAAAAATAGAGGAAATAAGGAGAAGCCATTCATTAGGGAAGTTAAAGAGAGAAAGCATATTTAGGATAAAATCCCAGGAAATGGTATCAAAAGCTTTGGAGATGTCAAGCTTGATAATCATCCATCCGGATTTGGCTTTTGAAGTATGCATAGAATGCATGATTTCGTGGGCTGTAATGAAGAGATCACTAGTGTACTTACCTTTTTGGAAGGCTCCTTGAAAGGGAGAGATAAGAGTGGGAAGGAGGGGTTTAAGGCGAGAAACAAGTAGTTTACTTAAGATTTTATAATGTGTCATACAAAGACCAATGGGTCTAAGATGGGAGGGGTTAGTCACATTTTGAATTTTGGGGATGAGGCAGAGGAGGGTGTTGCCCCAGGAGGGAGGGATGCTCCAAGAGGAAAAAATGTTTTGGATACTTTGGATAAGTTGGTCTTTAACGGTAGGCCAGTTTTTTTGGTAAAAAATGGCATGAAGACCATCTTCTCCAGGGGTTTTGAAGGGGTGGAGGTCGAAGCAAGCCATTTTGATTTCAAGTTCTGAAGGTACAGCGATAAGAGAATCTTTAGAGACAGAGGAGAGTTTGGGGAGGCTTTGAATGGAGTTGATAGGAGGGACGTAAGAGGAGTTACTTGTGTAAATATTTTTAAAGAAGAGGAGAATGGTGTTGGAAATTTCAGATGGACACCAGGTAAAGGTGCCATCATCTCTGGTTAGACATAAAATATTATTTCTTTTTCTACGAATAATGGTACTATGATGAAAGAACTTAGTGTTCTTATCACCAAGAGAGAGCCAATTGACTCTAGATTTCATCTTCCAGAGCTCTTCTTCTTGCTTTAAAATGGTAGATAGTTTTTGTTGAAGATTTCTTTCAAGAATATAGTGTTGAGGTTCAGGATTAAGGCAGAGAATTTTTTGAAGACCAAGAAGTCTAGCATAAATCTGTTTTTTTTTCAAAGAAGATGTTTTTAAAAGTTTTTTTACTCCAAGAAGAGATTTCATGCTGCATAACAGCAATGTTTTCTTCAATACTGGTACTGGAATTGTCCCAAAAAGTTTTAACAAGGTCAGGGAAGGAAGGGTGGGAAGTCCAGAAGGATTCAAGACGGAAAAATTTATTTTTTTGGGTGGTGTGAGGTAGAATATTTAGGAGGATGGGGCAGTGGTCAGAGTGTGTTCTAGGAAGGTGAGTAACAGTAGAATTTGGAAAGGATTGTAGCCAAAGAGGGTTAGAGTGACATCTATCAATTCTAGTCCTAACAATCCTGCCATGCTCTCTATTATTAGTCCAAGTGAAAAGAGGGCCCGAGAAACCTAAGTCTATGAGATTACAAGAGTTAAGGAAATTGTTGAATATAGACATTTTTTTTTTATTTGGAGGTCTACCACCAAATTTTTCCTTAGAGTTGGAGATGTCATTAAAGTCACCCATGATTAACCAAGGTAGAGGTAAGTCTTTAAAAGCATATGTTATGTTTTTCCAGAGATTTTGTCTAATATTAAAGTTTGGACTAGCATATATAGAAGAGAGAATAAAGGAAGAGTCATATACCTTCACTTTACAGTGGAGTTCTTGGAAAGAAGAGGCAAGGGGCTCGATGGAGAGAGTGTGGGAATTCCAGAGAAGCCAAATACCGCCAGAAAAACCCATGGCATCAATTTTGATGAAGTTATCAAAACCGAGATTGGAGGCAATATCGTGAGCTCTTTGACCACTAAGTCTAGTTTCAGTGAGAATGACAATGTCAGGGTTGAATTTTTGGGTTAAGTCACGAAAGGCTCTTCTAAAATCAGAGCTAGCAGCTCCTCTAATATTCCATGCTAGGATATTCATGGGGGTAAAAGCAGGATTTTGAGGGGGAGAGAGGGGGGAAGGGGGGGGTCAGCAAGGGGGTTTGTTGGATCGAAGGCAAAGGATGGATTTAGGTGAAGATTGTACTCTACAGTACCTATGTCGAAGTTTAAGCAGCAGTCTATGTCGATATACATTTCCGCTAAGTGGTAGGGACCTAGGTAGTGTGCGCAGTGGTTTTGATTTCCTACGAGGGTAGTGTTTGCGCCTGACATTGGAAAAGTGAAGCTGTGTGTCATTGGGAGGGTGTAAAGATCCGTGAGAAGAGGGTTTGGAGGGGGGGGGCTGGGAACCAATTGTAGTTCACCAGATTGTTGAAACGGGGGGGTGGAAGGACATATGAATGCCTCTGACGAAGCTGTAGGACAGAAGCACGTGTGTGGTGGTTCCTTGAGTTGTTGGCAAAGGCAAGGCTTAGGAGGTTTGCCCAACAATGGGTCCAGGGGGAGTTGTTTAGAAGACCCCTCAGCAGGTTGATCCAAATCAGGGTCATACCTGAAGTTGGAGAGCACTCCTGCTGATATGCTTCCCAAAGATTGTTTAGTACTTCTTCTCTTGGATCTTGTGGAGGGGGGTTGTTGTCTGTTACCATATATTGTGCTTGTGGCCAACGAATAGGGATTATGAGGAGGGAGACAGGGCTTTGGTGATTTGGAGAGAGTGGAGGTGATTGTGGCAGGTTTTGTGGTAGGGGTAGAGGGAAAACTGGAGACTGTGGGGTATGTCTGTGGGCTGATAGAGGGGGTGAGGGTGATTGACTCATGTTGAGTGGGGAGTTGGTGGGGGAAGGGATTCTGGTTACTTGGGGAGAGGAGTTTCCTCTGAGGAGCTGGCTCGCAGGCATGATTTTTCTTAGGGGTTATCGGTTTGGAAGGGTGAACTTGGGGGAGTGGAAAAGAAGAAGGACTAGTATTTAAAGAGGATTCTAGGCCATGTAGGGTTTCGGAGAGTGCTTTAGGATCACAGTGAAGAGGGAGGGATGGTGTTGGCGGGTTCAAGGTTTGCAGAGGGGGATCAAGTTCTAAGACAACTTCGATGAGGGGGGTGGGTGGCTGACCATTTTTTCCTTGCATGGAATGGGAAAAGGTTGGGGACGTAAGTTGCATGGGGGAAAGGTTATCATGGTCAGAAGACAGAGGGAATGGTGGTGAAGGGCTCGAGGCTTTGGATTTGGATTTTTGTGAGGTGGAGTCAGAAGAGAGAGGGGGGGCATGTTGGATGGTTTTAAAGGGATTTGTACAGGCTGGGGGAGGGATAGAGGAAGCAGAAGGAGAGAGAGTAGTATTAGGCTCAGAAATGTTAATTTTGTTTTTTGCTTTATGATGACTAGGTATCAGGTGGACAGGTGTGGCAGGGTGCTTTATCTTGTCCTTATTGTACATGATCTTTTTATGCTTTATGAGAGCAGGTTTCTGAGTCTCTTTTTGAGGATTACCATCAGAGGGGTAATTTTCTTTTAAGAAAAATGCAGGTGATGGAAAGTTTTTTTGTGGGGTTTTTGAGGAGAGAGGGTTTTTTGGAAGAGATTCTAGCCGTTTAGGAGGGAAAGTTTGATTGTGAGGGTTTGAAAAAGATTTCGGTTTTGGGGGTGGTACTGGGAGTAACGGGGGGGTAGTTTCAAACATATGGCTTTTATAGAAGCTAATGTTCTCAAAGATAACGGGTATGTGAATGCCATTGAAGATGATAGATGGGGGAAGGGGCTTTGTAATATCAAACTCAATACACAGTCTAGTAACAGAAAGCAGATTTTTATCTAAATTATTCCTATCAAAAGCAATAATTTTTCCCAGAGCATTACCAATTAATTTTAAAATATCAATGCGAATATATTCAGAGGGGAAATGGGGGAGGGAGATCCAGATAGAAGTATAACGAGAGGGATTTGAGGGAGAGAAGTTCGAAATCCAGGATCGGGTCAGCAAAGGAAAACCATCAAGGAGCCAAGGACAAGTAGAGAGGATACGTAACCTGTCAGATGGATCGATGTTGGAGAGAAGAAAATGATTTAGGCCTAGATGCTTGAGCAGAGCTTTGTCCTGGAGACTCCAAAGCCTTAGCAGTTTATTCTTCAGGTTTGGCGTTCTTGAGACTTGGTCAGGGACAAAAATGATTAGAGATTGCTTCCATTCCTCCGATAAAGCTTTGCATAACTCTGAAGGTAGCGAGATGGAGATTCCTTGGGGTGAGTGGGAGATTTTCGCATTCTCTTCGAGAGATGATTCTTTTGGATTATGGGAGAGATCTTCGAGAGGGATGGAGCCGAATTTATTGATAAGATCTTTACATAAAGCAGCCTTAAAATTTTTAGGAGGTGAAGAAACATCGGGTTGGGTTGAAATAAGTGGAAGATTTGATCTGGGGGAGGTCGAAGGATGGTTTTTTGGCGATGAGTGAGTTGAGGGGAGTTTCGAAGGGGGTTGTTCTGGAAGAAGAAGGGGTGGAACAGAGGGTGGAGAAGAGTTTCGAGGGAGACAGAGAATTTGGGTTTTTGATGGGTTAGGGTTTGGCTGAGATGTGGGTGAATTTGGAGTGGAATTGGATAGCTGATGTTTAGTGGGAATTGATGAGGTTGACAGGGAGACGAAGGGTTGTAACGGTTCGAAAAGAGGGTTTTTCGAAGCGTTTTGGCTTGGGGAGGTGGAGGGTTGCGACGGAGCAGACACATCGATACAGGTAGGGTAGATGGATAGACTGGGCGGCGCAAGGGGGTTACGATTTCCGGTAATTTGTGGGCTTGGATTTTTTGGGGTTTGGTTGGGAGTGTTTTGGGCCATTCTCTTTAATTGGAACTCTTTCATAAGAACTTTGATATTGTTAGATTCATATCTAATGAGATAAATTTTAAATAAATTTTATATTTATGTCTAATATTGTGTTCTTTCTTTGAGTTAGTAGTATTTTAGTTTTCTTTATTTTAAGAAAAAAAGAAATAATGAAGCCATAATATATTATTAAATAGTCAAATACACTTACAGTCGATTAGATAATTCAAATCTAATAATAGATAAGAAAAATAATTGGTAAAGAATAATATTGATCTAAAGAAACCAAATAAATCACAAATGTGAAAGATATTCTTAAGATTAATATTATCGTGGATCATGATGTAATTAATAAAAGTGTTTACCATTATAGCTTCCAGCATATTAGAGAAGTAATTTTCTTCACAAAAATATATGTCATGGACTTTTTATACATTTGACAATAAATCAAAAGCTTTTCAAGATAGATGTTCATATCTAAATTGATCTAGTGTTGGAAATTTGGAATAAATCTTTTATAAAGAAAGTATATAATAAAAATTAGATTTAAATAAAAAATCACCACTAAATTTAGGTGAATTGAAAATATGATTTACTGAATTTAAAAAATTACAAAAAAGATCAAAATTAGAGAGGAGTTGAAAATATTACAATTTTCTCTGTAAATTTAGATCTAAAAAAGAAGAAGAACGCATAATTTGATGAAAATTGAGAGAGAGAGGATCCTTTTTCTTATTAAACCTAGTCATAGGGCTGTATGACAAATTTTTAAACTTTTTGTGCAAGTTTTAACTATTGAAACTAACTTGTTATATAACTTATTCAAAGTATAATATATAGTAGCCACAAAAAAAAAAAAAATACACTTGTTTGCTAGCTCTTTATTGGCTATTCAGCTGGGATATATGCTATGCAACATTTGCGTATATAACTTGTTGCATTAGAATGGCCTTATATATATATATATATATAGAGAGAGAGGAAAATGCACTTTGGTATACCCTGTGGTTAAGATTGATTTTACTTTGGTACTTTGAAAAATAAAATTTGACACTCGACTACTTTGAGGTTTGTGTCGTTAGCACTTTGGTATCCTGTGATTATTTTCTGTCAAGATTTAATAAAAAGTGCTGACGCGGCTCAATTTTAGCCGTCGATTTCTACTACATCTTATCCGTTAGTTTCCATTGCAGCTTAAACCATATTTCACTCCTCAACAAGATTTCTTTTGTGCTTTTAGGTCCTCTCCCTTTGGTAAAAGGGATCAAAACACAACAAACTAAAACAATTGAGGGAGTTTTTTACAATTTCATTCCAAGAACTAGAGAGTAATTAAAAAAGAAATTGTAGAAAGATCGTTAGAGTTTTGATGAATCAAAATCTTCTCTTTCTCATAAAATTTCTCTCAACCAAATCCTTAATTAATCACAGATTGAACTCAAATATTTTTCATCTTTATCAGATTAGTCCTTGTTACACAAAAAGCAGCTATGTATCTCTATTGTTTGATTTATCTTCCATTTAAGGTTAAGAAACTTTTATATTTTTCAAAATAGTCTTTTGGGGCACATTATAATAAAATTTATTTTTTACAATATATGATCATAATTAATTTAATTATTTTATTAAATATACTAAATGAAATTAAATCACAAACATACTTGACTATTGGTGTTTAAAATATTATACTTACTAATAAATTTAAGTTAATATTTTACTAAAATAATTATATTTATTATAGTTATGTATTTTAAAGATAAACCATCATATTTTCCTATCATAACTTACTGAATAACTTGCATGAAGAAATTATAGTTTTATTATAATTTCACAAAAAATAAATATTTTAGTAATTTATTAAATTATTTAGTGAAACTAAATATTAATTATTTAATTTGTAAATTATTTAATGGAAATACTCTTCAAATTATTCAAGTTTACTTTCAAAATTTCATTGAAGTAGTTGTATTTGAATATGGGTAGGAATAAATTGCATTTATTTTCCAAATTTAGGACTGATATGTAATTATCTCCTTTTTATTTTACAAAATTACATTTTGACCCAAAAAATATTTGTAATTTTTATTTTAGACCTCAAATATCATGATTTAGGGATTTTTTTTGTAAATTTTGAAACTATTTGGGGGCATTCTGTAATTTTTGCAAAAACTTTGTAATGTTTATCTTCTCACCATCGAAACACACAATTTTAGGACTAAATTGCATTTATTTTCTAATTTAGGACTAATATGTAATTTTATTCTTTTTATAATATTTTTCAAAATTATATTTTGACCCTAAAATTTTGTTATAATTTTCATTTTAGTCCTCAAATATTATGATCTAGGGATATTTTTGAAAATTTTGGAACTATTTAATTGCATTTTATAATTTTTGCAAAAGTGCTAACCATTTTTCATTAAATCTTGATGGAAAATAACCACAGGGTACCAAAGTGCTAACGACACAAACCTCAGGGTAGTCGAGTATTAAATTTTGTCTTTCAGGGTAACAAAGTGGAATCGGTCCTAACCACAGGGTACCAAATTACATTTTACCCTTATATATATATATATATATGAAATATATATATATGAGATATCTGAAGATGCGTTAGAAAGAGACGCCAAAGAACATGTGAGGGTTGGTGAGTTATATTGAAGTGCTTGGGAACACACAGCTAGTGGAGTTCGATGTTTAATCATGTTTAAAGTGAAAGAAAGATATATGGAGATGATGGTGTATAAGTTTCTTTCTTTAATTAATTTGGCTAGCTCTTGAATATTCTGGTTCATTGAAAGTTTTATATAATTAGAAACATGAAGAGATGGGCATGCACCAATATTAAGATGTATATAATTAGGGTTTCGATCAAAAGTGAGAGAGAAAGAAAGCATTTTGTATATATATATAATAGACACAAATGCTTTTGGTACCCTAAAATATGGCCTGATCAAATCAGTTTCAGTTGTAGCTTCAAAATTTTTTAAATCAATTATATCATCATTTTTTTTTTTGTATCAATTATACTCTAAATTTGGGAGTACTATTGATTAAAAATACTTTTGAAATACAATTGAAATTGACCTCATATTTTAAGGATACCAAGAATACTTTCGCCTATCTAATATTAAAAAATATTATAAATTCATATATCTTGCAAGTGACATAGAGATAGAACAAAACCCTAGATAATGCATGCAAAAAAGAAGTGTCATTCTTTTGGTGTACACATATAATTAAAAAAGAGATAACATCACACATATTCTACCTTTTTCACTAGTGTCATATGATCATATAACACATGGCTTGGTGGAATATATAGTATCATTTTCTGAATAATGAAGACATGCCAGACGATCGACAACCAACCCACTATAGTTATAAAATGTCTTTTAATTTATTTGTATAGTCTTTGAAATAAACACTCTTGAAGGATCTTAATTGGTCTCTAGAAGATCCTCCCAAATTTAAAGGGCTATCATAATTAATTAATAATTAGTATATATAGCAGTCTTTAATTGGACGAAGTAGATAGTTCTTTTTAAGGGTATATAGCACTTGGGCAAGTGTATAAATTTCTTAATAGTTTGTGGAGAAAAGTAGAAGAAAAAGAAGATAGCGCGCACAAGCTAATTAAAATTTAAAAAACTTTTTCTAATAATTAATTTCTGAAAATTAAATTAGTAAAATATAAAAAATAAAAAAAACAACAGTGAAAATTGTGAAGAGTTGAATCATAGATAATTTTTTTTATGATTTGTGGAGAGTTAAATTTTTTATGATTTGTTTTATATTTTTTAATTAAAATGTTAACGTACATCCATGTTGAAAATTATGAGTACGTATGCATATTATTAAACTAGGGGCTTGGCGCGCCCTAACGGGAACGCCAATATGCATGTAATGTTTGAATTGATTTAAAGTTAAAGATTACATAAAATTTTATATTGATAAATGAGTAAGTTTGGGACCAATTTGAAATTTTCTGATACATTTGAGACTAATTAAAAATTTTGACTTAATGAAAATGAACATGGGTGAACAAATTAGATTATAAAATTAATTGATAAATAAGATTTTAAATTCATATGATGATATGAACGTGTGTGGGCTGGGGGGAAAGTGGGGTTAGAGACATGGGGTTAATTTTATTTCTTTTTATATTTATTGGCATGTATTATATGTAAAATAATTTATTTTATATTATAGTTGTAAATGACCGACTACCACAAAGCTCCTAGACATATAATATAGTATAGATATAGATAAAATTTCATATTGCTTAGATCAAGTAAGAACCAATAGTATGTATATTAAGTTGTGAAAATACGACCTAACAAAAAAAGAGATAAAGATAAGTTTCGTGCACACAATATTATCGGGTGATCATAATTGAAAATTGATATTCTCCCTTAGTCCCTTTCCTCCGATGCGCGTGTGGACAAGGCATTGGTCTTCTACAAAAGTTATTTTAGAGAGGTTATAGATATGAAAATCATTATGATTTATTGTTTTAAAATGAGTATTAAATTAGATTAATGTATAATTAAATTGTTTTAACAGACTATCAATGTCCTTAAATTTTATGGAGTATATATTGGCTATGTCTAGAGGGTGAGCCTTCGCGCAACAGTAAAGTTACTGTCTGGTGACCAAGAGATTGCGAGTTTAAATTTTGGAAACAGCCTTTCTACAAAGTAAGGGTAAAACTGCGTACATCTTGACCCTCCCCAAACTTCACCTAGTGGAAGCCTTGTGCACTGGGCCGCCCTTTTATATATGGGCTATGTCCTATGTATATCATTAACAAGAAGAAATAGGTCGTCCCAACTCATTGCAATTTATTATCTTTTGTTGTTTTAAAGAGTGTTGTTNATCTTAAACAAAATATTCCATAATCCCCCCCCCCCCCCCTCTTAAACATGGAGCATGAAGATTTTGAATGCTCGTCTTGGAAAGAAAAAAAATTGGATTCTCGTTTTTCCCTAAGTAAAAAATAAACTAAATCCCTAAAAATCAAATCTGATGCAACAATTTATACTTCCAATAATAAATTCTAACAATTTCTCCCTTAAACTGAAATTTCTTTTCAAAGAAATTCAATTTAATTGCAGAAATCTTCAACTTTTTATAATGATGCACTCTCTCTCTCATCATTCTTCCATTGGAGCACCATCTCTCCAAAATCAACAAATCTTGGTGCACTTCTCACCAAAGAATCTCTTCTTCAATCGGTGCTTGCGCAATGTCTATCTCATCTTCTTCACGCCCCCCTCACGCCCGACATAGGAGCGTGAAGCCACCGGATTCATCCCAGGACAGACTACAATAAAGCTCATCAATCATTGTAGAAATCTTTTTCACGCGCCCCCTCACACTCAACATAGGAGTGTGAAGCCATCGGGTTCATCCTAAGGCAGCCTACAATAAGGCTCATCAATCATTGTACAAATCTTTTTCACGCCTCCCTCACGCCCAACATAGGAGCGTGAGGCCAACCCCC
>QANZ01028368.1:96265-130450 GCA_003254925.1 Chamaecrista fasciculata | reverse complement strand
CCCCGCCCAACATAAGAGCGTGAGGCCACCGAATTCATCCCAGGGTAGCCCTCAGTTAAAAAGTCTTTTAACCAAGTAATGTGGGCCTTTAACACGCCCAACATAGGAGCGTAAGGCCAACATGTTCATCCCAGAGCAGCCCACCGTAAGAAGCTTCTTCAACTTGGCTCTGATAAACGTATATGAACCTCAAAGTTTTAACAAACTAAAAAGGTTGCCTCTACTTTATTCAAGAATCGAATATATATACAAAAGGAACTGAATCTTTACAGATCTAAAGAACCAATTTAAATTCAAAAGATAACTAAAAAATCATATCCTAACAAACCTTATTATCTAAGCTAAAAGATAATGAATAAAAATCATATTCTAACAAAATATTCTGTAATACTCATTTATATGTATATTATATTCTCTCTTTCTTTCGTGATATCCGATGAGTTGTATAATGAATTTCTTAATCCGTCAACATGTAGTTGTTTAATTAACTTTTACAAGTTATTCGGTTTCGCGAGATGCAAAGTTTGAAAGAGATTTGCAATAACGATAGTTCAAGTTGGACTGAATGGATTAGGCAAAAAATTAATAATAATGACATATTTGAACATCTTTTCCACTGGTTAATTAGATATTTGCAAGCTGAAATGTAACAGCTATCCAGAAAGATAATGGGATGAAAAAAATAGATGATGAAGAAGAAAGTAGCCAATCAATCTAGTTTGATTGAGAAATGAGAGATTACCCACTTATATATGAGATTTAATATATATGTTTAATTAATTAATAGCATTTGCAAATTAATATGTATATATAAATGGGTGGTTCGGCCGAAAGATATGAATTGAGTCAAATTGACATGCATATCTAGTTCCAATGGCATATTCTTATGCAAATATATCTTTGAGTAGGAGTGGACATTCATCCGGTTAATGAACAATTAGTTAATTTTTTATTTCCCCATAAATAAAGAAAAACATAAAACAAAGAAGAAAAAAATACCATAATAAACACATGTAGAGTCAGATTTTATTAAGGAAATTAATCGATTAAACTTTGAGAAATTAAATTTATTAGTACCTTGTTTTTCATTCTGATATGATATGCGGTTTGCAAAGTATTCCAAATTTCTTTGGTCGTTTTCAATGTGGAGGACAAATCGTATAAACGATCTGTGAGTGTGTTCAGAATGTGTCCACGACAGAACAACTCATCATCTTCACGTTCCTTTCTCTCAACCTTGATTGCATCAGAATCTTCCGATGTTGGGGACGGCAGATCAACTGTCTGTGAGTCTAGAATATAATGGATTTTCAGTGCAGTTAGCAAAAATATCATCTTGTCTTTCCAGCAAGTAAAATTGGTTCCATCAAATCTATTTAGTCTAATGAAGTCTTTTGGGTTTTCCATTTCTCTCTCCCTTCCATTTATCTTTTTCAAGTTTCATCACACGAGACGGTATATATTTATATATAAATAATTAAAAAAAATCATAAATTTTGATGGAAAATTTAAAAATTACAATATCTATTCATAATATATGTTATATGTGTCATATTTTCTTTTGTTTGTCATATTAACGTCACAAAAAATTAATTTTATATTCTGAAACTTATAAATATATATCATATGAGTGTCTGTGTCCGACACGTCCTTAAAATGAAGTGTTCATACTTCATAGCAGAGACCCAACCAAATTAAAGAGGCACATCCTCTATAAGAAACTATCTTTGCCAACCAATCCGTTGCAAACTTAGAAAATCAGCTAATAATAAAAAGTGTCACCATTGCAAACAAAAAACATAGAAAATCATATATAAAGGTCTAGAAGGTGGGGTTTTGTTGTAAAAACAAGATTGTTTTTTTTTTCTTTGTTTGTTTTGGACGTCCCCTTCATTGTTGTGTTTCATCATCTTCAACGATTGACCTTCATCTGTGGTTTGATTGAGCTAATTTTCGGTGAGCATGTTCATGACTCATTGTCTCTACTTTTGAATGGTGAAGAATCTATTTGGACGGTCAAAACTCTATCAGATATGATTCAAATAATTGTTTATCTCTTTTATTTAGCTCTATCTTGATTTTGTGTTTGTATATGATTGAGCTATTATTTTGGTTCAATTGTGACTTGTTGAATATTTATAAGATATTATTAGTCATAGTGGATTTTATTTTTCTGGACTTAGAAAGATCTCATGGTTTTTATTCTTCACAATTGAAAAGTTTTTGCCAAGTTAAATATTTATTGGTGTTCTTGTTCTATGCATTCCTTGAACATATTTTATGTTGTGGTTATTATTGTGATTTTTACTCTTCATCGCTTCTAATATATAGGTTCATTCAAGTGGAGAAGAATAATTGTGCTTGACATTACCATCATCATATCTTCCCAACACACCACTACTTTTCACTTATTCTCTTAAATAATTTTAAACTCTAGCTAGAATCATAAATCATATATTTGTTGCAAAGCATAACTCATTTTGTTTCTACTATAAATGTTTATATATATATATAGTTTATATTTAAATTCTATTAAATACATAAATAGAAAAACATTGTAGTATATTGACATGTAAGCATGTACCCTAAGAAGGTGGTATCTACTCCCTACCTACGTTCTCAAAGTTAGAGTTAGATAATTTGCCAACATTCACTTATTTATTTTTTGCAAAATAAGGCTTTTTTCCCCACAACCTTTAAAGTTTAAAGCTAAGTCACAAAACTTATCATATAAAAGGGAAGTGTAGATGATGATGTGTGAAAAATGGCTGAGTTGGATTTTCCTATTTTGATAAGTGAACACTCCACAATCCACATATAAAGACCAATTTAAAACAAGTGGTAAACTGGTAATGTGATATAAATATAGAACTAAAATGAAATTTTTAAACATCTGGAATCAAAATAAAATCTAACCTATACATATAATAGGATTAATTTAAACATTTGACCTATATATATATAAACAGTTTGTTTCGGTTATAATATATACATCGTTAATCGAAATAAACGTACTGTTCAATTGTAATGTGTGTGTATATATATATATATATATTTAAAAAAACTGTTTTAGGAAGATCTAGAACACTATCATTGTGTCTGGCTATCTTCTCACAATCCCTGTTAGGTTGTTTTTAGCACAGTCCATGTGTATCTGGTTATCCAACTCTTTATATGAGGATCCCACCACAAAATTAATTAATTTGAGGCTAAAACAAACACTTCAATTCCCACAATCCCACACTTTCATTGCCAGCTCTTTCCTTTTTCTTTCATAATAAAATCATCAATTTCCTTTCCTTTTGTTTTTTGGGTAAATCATGCGCAAATTGTATTACATAGACGGAAAGATTACAAAGTTGAGTTCAGCATTTACAAGGACAAAAGATGTGTGGCAGCAACATTACAGAAGATAATCAAAAGGGAAGCATGGAGAGTAAAACATATATAGGAGGAAGGTAAAAGAAAAAAATAATATTGATACAAGGTAACCTGCATGCATTTCTAACATGCATTATATATTGTCACGTACAATTAATAATATTGATACAACTTAACATGATTGTCATTCAAGTTCAACACCACGTCAAACTTAGGTTTTGTTTAGTAAACATTTTGTAAAAGATCTTGTTAAAATCAAATTATTATAAATATTATATTATTATGAGAGTAGATAAAAGGCTGTAGTGTAACTTTAGTCTTTTATCTTGAAGTAGGTTGCATTTCAACCCTTCATTTTTTTTTTTACAATTTTGGTCTTTTAAGTTTCCCAAAAATTTCACTTGTTTGTTAACTAAGGAGTGAAACTTTTGAAAAATTTAAAAGATTAGAATTGTAATAAGAAAATAAAGGATAAAGACCGAGATTCAGATTGTAATCTACTTCCAAAGATAAGAGATTACAATTACACTTTCACTTAGATAAAAATGTATGAGTAATATTATATAGGCCAAAGTACATTTTTGGTTTGATAACTTTTGTTTAGGTCTCAATTTAGTCCCATAACTTTTTTGCTTTACTTTTGATCATGTATCGATCTTTTGCTCATGTTGCAGATTTGTTCATGTTGCCCTTTTTACAATGATAAAATAAACTTAAAGATATTGGGAAGTTGATTAATTTTTTAAAATTTAATTTATTATTTGAAAATGCATTACACACTTGGCAGGAGAGTCTTTTAATAAAGGTCAAAGTGCACTTTTTGTCTCATATCTTTTATTTACGTCTTAATGTGGTCTCATAACTTTTTGTTACACTTTTAGTCCTATATCTTTTTGTCATGTGTACAATTAGTCTCATATCTTTTTTGTTACAAATTTAGTCTCATATCTTTGCAAAAAGTTTCATCGTTAGTCCCACAATGTGGATCCAACCTTTTGCAAAGATATAAGATTAATTCTGCAATCTGACCTAAAGATGTGAAACCAAATTGAGACCTGACCAAAAGTATAACAAAAAAAAGTTATGAGATCAAATTGAGACCTGAGTGAAAGTTATGAGACCAAAAATACACTTTGGCCTTTAACAAAACAACAGTATTTACAATATCTTAAACCTAAAATTTTACTTAAATAATAGTAAGTGACTTACTCCTATTTGGACGGCCAATACATTAATCTTAATTTGAAGTTAATAAGACCAGCTCCACCTATAAATACCAGCTTTCCTTCCATAACTTATATGTGACACCCAACACAATCAAATCAAAGAGAGAGCTTAGCTATCATTTCTTACACACAGATTAAACTAGTGATGTATTTGTGTTCATTATTAAACATAAAAAAATAGAAATAAATAAGAGATAGATAGATATAGATATGGGTATAGCTACTACAAACAACCTTAGCCAACAACATGAAGCTGTTGACATCAACGAGTGCTCATGGGATGTCACTTCCTCTAAATGCTACGACGATGACGGCCGTCCTCAACGTACTGGTATAACTATAAATCCAACCCCTTCCTACTTTCTACAATTAATATATTTCTTCATATATTTTTATTGATTTCAAAAGTTCAAATGGTTATTTTAGTCTTAAATATATGTCTTGATATTCATTTTGATTCTTTATGTTTCAAAATGTTCAAATTGATTTTAAATATTGTCAAAATGTTTCATTTTAATCCCAAACTATTGAATTTGATCATATTTTTCTCGTGTCTCACTTCGAGTTCAAAGGACTTATTAAAAGTAACTCGTTGCTCTGAGTTCATCCGAGTCGAACTTGAAACAAAAGAGATATGATTAATTTCGCTTATTTGATCATGAAATAAACGGTCTTTTTTGAAAACAGATTTAATCTTATTTGTTGATGATTTAAATTGGATAAAAAAGTATTATTTGAGAGCAATACGTAACTTTAAATTCATTGTATTTGAATTTAAAGGAAATATGGAATGATATATCTATCTAATATTATATGGTTCCACCTCTTTTTGGTCGTTCATGTTTAAAACTATAGTCTATGAAATTAAAAATAAGAGAAAATTTACTATTTAGTCTCTCTTTCTTTACTAAGTTAACAATTTAGTCCCTAGTATATATATATATATATATATATATATGAATGTTGGAAATTAATGTGTAGGAAGCGTGTGGACGGCAAGCTCACACATAATAACGGCAGTGATAGGGTCAGGAGTGCTATCACTGGGCTGGGCCATGGCCCAATTAGGCTGGATTGGGGGCCCATTTGTCATGTTACTCTTCTCTTTCGTCACTTTTTACACTTCTTCTTTGCTCTCTCATTGTTATCGCACTCACGATTCTGTTTCTGGCAAGAGAAACTACACTTACATGCAAGCAGTCAGCTCCATTCTGGGTAAAATTTAACCTATCAAGCATGGACACTACCACGTATACACGTTTTTTTGGGTTCAGCCCATATGAGCCCAATATAGCCCATGGTGTTAATTTAAATTGGTTGATATATGCAGGTGGATATAATGTTAGGTTGTGTGGGATATTTCAGTATCTCAATCTTTTTGGGGTTGCAATTGGATATACAATCGCAGCTTCTACCAGCATGATGTTAGTCTTCTTTACTTCAACCTCAAATTATAGGGAAAACATATTATAATTTAGTATCTCAATCTTTTTCGTAATTCACATGCTAAAACACTCAAAAATTGTAAAAAACACTTAGATTCAGAGTGAAACGATTCTCGAGTGTTTTACCATTTAAATAGTGAAAAATAAGAGGAAAATAGACATTTTGTGTTTTTAATATGCACGTGATGGTCACGTGCGGCTTCACTGTCAAAACATAACAGAAAAATAAATTTGGCTACCAAAGTGTTAATAGTGCAAAGAACAGAGTATCAAAGTGTCACATTTGAAAAAATAAGGTACCAAAGTGAAACTGATCCATAACAAAGATACTAAAATGTAATTTACTCTAATTTGAATGGTTAAATTTTCAGCATTTTCATTAATTATTTAATTTTATTTTGGGTGACGGATGAATATGCAGGGCAATCAAAAGGTCAAATTGTTTCCACAATAGCGGCGGAAAAAACGGTTGCGAAATGTCGAGCAACCCATACATGATAGGTTTTGGTGTAGCACAAATATTTCTGTCTCAGATTCCAGACTTCAATCAAATCTGGTGGCTCTCTATTCTTGCAGCAATCATGTCTTTCACCTATTCCTCCATTGGCCTCGCTCTTGGTGTTGCCAAAGTCGCAGGTATAATATATCTATATCTATCTATACTATATTATATGTGTGAGAGTGCTTTTGGTTGGTCAAAAATAATTAAATTAAAAAAATAAGAAATAAACATGTGAAACTTGATAATTGGCTAGCTGTATAAATAATGGGAGAGAGAAAGTAGTAGATGAGATTTAAGAAAATTAAAACCTATTATTTGGTCTTTTAATTTTTACACTTCTAATGATTTAGTCCTTGAATAATAGAAATATACTATTTAGTCACTGAATAACTACAAATGTCAAATCAAAATTACATATATATTTTCGTGCCCTAACGGACACAGAAAGCCCCTAGTATATATAATTGGTCAAAATCTCTTTTTGTTCTTGGAAATAACAACAAAAATCAAATAAAATTATATTTTGGATTAATAATAGAATAAATGAGAAAGTTTAAGGATTCAAATAGAACAAAAATAAAATTTTAGAACCAAAATAGAACTCACCTTATAGTTTGAGGACCAAAATGAGATTTTGACCTATACAATTATATATAACCTAGGAAGCATGGACACTTCATTTTGAAGGCGTGTCGCCGTGTCAGACACGTGTCAGTGTCCGACACTCGTATGACACCGACACGACACATATCCATAAATTTTAGAATATAAATCAATTTTTTGTAACTTTAACATGATAGGCAAGAGAAAATAATAATAGATATGACATATATTATGAATAAAAATGGTAATTTTTAATTTTTCATTGAAAATTTTGAATATTTAATTATTTATATATATAAATATATGCCGTGTCGTGTCGCGTAATTTTGAGAGTTTGACGTGTCGCTGTGTCCGTGTCCGTGTCGTGTCCCGTGTCCGTGTCAGTGTCCATGCTTCATAGTATATAACAATAATTAATTGTTATCATAATTATTGAGAATTTTATGGGCTGTATATGGTTTTTATGAATGAGCAGAAACGGGGAGTTTTAAAGGGAGTCTTACAGGAGTTAGTATTGGAACTGTAACTGAGACCCAAAAAATATGGAGGAGTTTCCAAGCACTTGGTGACATAGCCTTTGCTTACTCTTATGCTGTTGTCCTCATTGAAATCCAGGTATATATATTTATACTTTATTTAATTTGTTTGAGCCTTTACAAAAAAAATAATTGAACAAAAACATTGAATTAAAAAAATTATGGGTAAGTTATAAAAATGGTCCTTTTGGTTTAACCTATTTACAATATGGTATCTTATGGTTCAAAAAGTCACAAATTGGAGCCTATAGTCTACAGCGTTAATATATTGGGATCCTATTGTTAAAATTAACTGAAGGTGACAAGTAAAAATCTCATTTTAGTCCCTAATTAAGGACCAAAACAAAACATAGCACAAATATTAAGGACCAAAATAAAATTTCTACCTGCCTCTTTAGTTAATTTTTAATGGTAGGGTCCCAAATCTCAATGTGCTAACAATATAAATCACAGGCTCAAATTTTTAACTCTTTAAATTGCAGGGTATCATCGTGTAGATAGGCCAAATTACAGAGACTATTTTTATGATTTATACACCAATACATATATATATATATATATATATTAAAAATTTTATAATAGCCCAGTGACAATTTTTAAAATAACATTTGGCATCAAACAATTCATGAATGAACCTGATATAAATTCCTTCATATATAACACAGGACACCATAAAATCCCCACCCTCAGAAACAAAGACAATGAAGAAGGCAACAATGATAAGCACAACAGTGACCACAACATTCTACATTCTATGTGGGTGCATGGGCTATGCAGCTTTTGGAGACAAGGCACCTGAAAATCTGCTCACAGGCTTTGGTTTCTACAACCCCTTTTGGCTCATAGACATGGCAAATGCAGCCATAGTGATACACCTTGTGGGTGCATACCAAGTCTTCTCCCAACCCATCTTTGCCTTCATTGAGAAATGGGTATCCCAAAAATTGTCCCAAAATCACATCTTTAACACCAACACACACTTCACAATCACATTCATTCCTTATCTTCCACCTTTGAATCTAAGCCCTTTTAGGTTAGTTTGGAGGACATGCTTTGTGATGGTGACCACTGTGGTGTCAATGTTGCTTCCATTCTTCAATGATGTTGTGGGGATCATTGGGGCATTGGGGTTTTGGCCTCTCACAGTGTACTTCCCAGTGCAGATGTATATAGCACAGAAGAAGATAGTGAAATGGAGTGGGAAGTGGGTTTGCTTGCAAATGTTGAGTGTGGCATGCCTCATGGTGTCTATTGTGGCTGCTCTTGGATCATTGGCTGGTGCATTGCTTCACCTCAAGAAATATAAGCCTTTCCAATCAAACTATTGAATGAGTGACTGATTGTTTGGTTATATATAGCAATGTTTGTTCTTAATGCAGTCTCCACCACCACAGGTGTCTGTGAAATGTAACAAAAGAACTAGATGTTGTGGGATGGATGCATGTGATTTGTAGGGTAATTTTTACCGATCCTTTATGAAATGAATTTTCTATTTCTTTTTGAAACCTCTTTACTTAAGCTGCACTTCGACTAGTCTTCTTTTTCTTCTAAAATCAAAGAGAAAAAAAAAAGTTTGCGTTACCATCATTCTTTGTCTTGAATGTTTCTAGAATTTTTTTTTTTTTTTTGGTCGGTAATGTTTCTAGAATTCACCAAGAAGAAAAGAAGTTTATAGGCAAGACATAGATCTTCTATGTCTTTAGAACACCTGATCATGGGCCGGTCTCATTAAGATACAGGCCGAACTTTTAGATGTATTAGCATACAATAAGTAAGTCCAAATTTGTTTTTTTTTTTTTCGGATCCATTTTTCCTTTTTTCTTTTTAAAATTATTAATTATACAATCAATTAATCAAATGCTCTATTAACAAAAAAAAAAAATTAATTAAATGCTCTATTATATCTTTCAGCTTAAATTGATCATTTGGTCCCTAAAGTTTTATTGAGTTTGTGAATCAGTCCCTGTAATTTAAATTGTTGTAACTTGTAACTCAATCCCTATAATTTAAATTGTTGTAAATGTTAACACATTGTACAAACACTCCCTAAGTTTTAGGTTAGGTACACATAGTACCCCTGAGTTTTAAAATTGTGCAAAGAGTACCCCCTGAGTTTTTAATTTTGACCAATTAACACCCTTCTGTTAAATTGCCATCCAAATTCACTGTTAAGTGCCACCTCAACACATTTTAAAAAGGCTAAAGTTCTATTTTGGTCCCTCAAGTTTGTTCAAAGTTTCGTTTTAGTCCCTCAAATTTTCAAAAAGTTATACTATTAGTCCCCGACTAATTTCTGTCAGCTTTTTCTGTTGAAAAAAAGAGAAAAAATTGATTTTCATCCCCCAAATATTTTAATTTTTTACATTAAAATTGTTTTACTTTTATGATAGGATCAAAATGTAAGAAAAATAAACAAATGAAGATTTTAGCGGATTTCACACCAGAATAAAAAAATTAAAGCAAAAGAAAAACGCATCAACGTGTCTTCTTCTTCAACAAACACCGTCGCCTCCTTTTACACCAAAATCATTTTGAAAGAGAAGAAGAAGACGCGTCGATGGGTTTTTGTTTTGTTTTAATTTTTTTTTATTTTGGTGTGAAATCCGCTAAAACCTTCATTCGTTTATTTTTTTTACATTTTGATCCTCTCATAAAAGTAAAACAATTTTAATGTAAAAAATTAAAATACTTCGGGAATTAAAATCAACTTTTTCTCTTTTCTTTTTCAACAGAAAAAGCGGATGGAAACTGGTCTAGGACTAATAGTATAACTTTTTGGAAATTTGAGGGACTAAAACGAAACTTTGAACAAACTTGAGGGACCAAAATAGAACTTTGGCCTTTTTAAAATGTGTTGAGATGACACTTAACAGTGAATTTGGATAGCAAATTAACAGAAGGTTGTTAATTGCTTAAAGTTAAAAATTCAGAGGTACTCTTTGCACAATTTTAAAACTCAGGGGTGCTATGTGCATCTGATCTAAAACTCAGAGGATGTTTATGCATTTTGGCCTAAAATTAAATCTTACCTTGAATTTTACACATGGATCAAATCCCAAATTCCCAAATTGAAGTATATGTCTCTCTAGAGACAAAACAGAACAAAACACAAGTCTACTAACACAATGAAACAAAGCAAATAAAGTTGCTGTGGCTGTCATGTTTCCTTTTGAATAGTCTGTATGAACTCCTTGCTTCTCTTTAATCTATAAATTGCACATTTTTCAGGTTTTAGATGTAAAAATTTAAGCAGCCTATGCCAATAACATCCATATATAAATCTCACCTCAACCGTGCCCTGAAGTATTGTCACATTTTGATCTCAATCCACATGATGGTATATATTTATATTTAATAGATCGTACTATTTCACAAGTAATAAATGGACAAACAAAAACAGATCACTCATGAGCTCTCTCACTCACAGATAAATGAATAAAATTGACATAAAGAGGGATTCCCACACTGATATTATACATCTCAGAAAAACATGCCATATTCATGAACAACTCTTGAGGAAACCCCCCTATATTACCCACCTTTCCCCACCTTTTCTTTGGAACAACATCAACTACACCCTGATGTGATCTTGGGGTCACACAAGGAAGTAGATTTTCACCGCCAATGCATTTGAAATTCAATCAAAACGACAGTGCAGCCGACACAGGGATGTTGTCCCTTTTCAACAGAATCACCAAACAAATAGTGCTGGAGTCATGAAGTTTGTCAGAGATTAGAAAAGCTCCTCTGAATTGAACTTATTCCATGCTTCCTGTTGCAAAAATTATCAAACTTTTAGGCAAGGATAAATAAACACCGTAATATTGCAGGTCCTAGAAAAACTATTAGAAATTTGTCCAACAAGCCACTTGAAGAACAGAATACTCTGCGCAGCGGCGCTATCTTATAGAGTTGTGAATACAGGACATATATGCATTTGGGAGCTACAATTAAGATGTGGTCTGAAGCAGAAGACTCTGCTGTGCCATCGATAGTTGAATAAATTTGAATTTATATATCATAGACAAAAGGAGAAAGTCAAGGGATATTATTCATCCAATTGAAGCTTTAGATAAACATTTTAACATAATGTCTAATGATACAGTATCAGCCGACTGAGTCAATGATCAACAATACTTAACCTGAGAGCACAAAGACAGCACATAATGGAAAACTTTCTACCCTTTTTCATAAGGATACTAAATAAAAAATAATATAGGTATGACCTAAAATATTTTTTAGTTTTACGTGTACCCAATATCAATAGGTAAGTAATAAAGAAACAGTTCATGATCAATAATACTGAACCTGAGATGCCCAAATACGGCACATAATAGAAAACTTCAACCAGCTACCCCTTTTCACGAGGATGCTAAGTAAGAAATAATATAGGAATGACGAAAAATGTTTTCAAGTCTTAAATGTACTACATGACCACAGAATGCTATGTGCAAACCCGTGTCTTATAACCCACTTAAAAATAATAGCATAACCTTCACTCTGATAACCCATTGATCCCACTGGGCACAAAATCAGTTTATTTTATATTCAGAAAGCAAACCATACAATGGTCAGCAATACCTTCAGTAGATCAAACACCTTCTCTGCAATATACTTTTGTTGAAGATTAGCACCCTTCTGCTGCACCTTATCAGGATGGATGCATAGTGTGGCTTTCCTATAAACTTTTTTTACTGATGCACCTGTAATCAAATCGGTCAAAGAAACTGGCTGCCAACCGCATTCAGGCCAGAGCACCTAACCATCATTCATGAAGGAAACAAGTTACAAGTCAATGATGTAGTAGCTCAAGTTATGGAATTAAAACCAATTAAATAACACTATCACTATAGAATGTAGATACACTAAGTTAAGGGACTGTTTAGCAGCTTTCAAAAAGTCAACTTCAGGACAATCTTCCAGGTGTAATAAAACACTTTAAAAATCTGCTGATTTCAGTTTTGTTTCCACTTAATTGAATTTAGTGGATAATGAGTAATCAGTATAATGCCCACCTAAATCAAGCTTGTTACCTTATGCATAGGGTAATGAACAAAAGTACTGATGAAAAATAATAGACGTTATTATAATTTTAGTAGCAAACATGTTTGAAAAAAAGCTAATAGACGGAATTGTAATGGGCACAACTCTAATGAGCACCCCAAACCAATAAGATCAGTTTTATAAGGTTAATGTTACAACATGCGAAAGAGAAACAGAAAACTAGAGATGGAACTTGGACGAAAGTTGAAAGAACATCCAAAATACATATTAAGGGATGCATATAATAAAAAATTTCCAATGCCAAGTATTTAAAGAGAAAAAAAGGAGAGAATGTTAGCCCACGACATTCTTGCAGACCTTATATGGATAGGATATAAGAAATTCACACATTATTTAAAATGTATAGATTATGTACATACATATTGTAAAGTGGAGAGCAGAGCACGCAAGTTCCCCTCTTTTCCTGCAGACCAACGCTTAATTTCAAAATCCAACGTTTCAGCAATCCTCTGAAAGCAATTCATAGTGAAAAATAGATGAGAAAACAAAATCCTGTTATCACAACCCAAATTAATAAACCACAAAAGATTGAAGTAGCAAACATCCTATGATCCTAACACTGTGAAATACACAGGTAAATAAACAGTGGATGACAAGGCCTGCCAGGCTACTCTGAAGTCCAGACAAGCAGGGTGACTTAGATAAATCAACGCACCTCCCCTACACCCCCAATAAAATAAAATAAAGTAAACTACTTACATGTCTCTCAGCTTGCTCTCTTTGTGTTTGCAAGTCCCGCTGATTCTTCTCAGCCAACGCTTTTGCCTAGCATAATATTAAAACAAGCACAAAATCAGCAAACAAGATAAAAAAGATTTTCTGCACCTCATCTATCCTCTGTATCAAATGAAAAAAAAATATAAGATCAGCCATGTTAGCACATACTGCTCGCTCCTGTGTCCTCTGGTGGCGCTCCAACCTGGCTCTTCTTCTTTCTTCGGTTTCCCCTTCAACTTCTTGAAATTCTCCTGACGATGGAGCGGCTTCGTTCCATAAAAGAGAGGAGACAACAGTAGTCAAGTGAGAAAAATGAAATGGTAAATGCATCAACAAAAATTACATTTTTAAATGTAAACTTACCTCCAAAAATAGAGGAAAGATCGTCAACAATATTAACTGATGATGATGCTTTCTTCATGCTGGAAGATGCACCTGTAGATTTCCTTGAAACATCTGCCTGAAATTGGGTATCAAATACAGAATCCTGAAATAGTTCAGCTTCAAAAAATTAATACGCAAATTCTTTATTTATCAGATAAAGTTTCAGAGACACAGGTCCTCACTGTAGAATTAGTCCTAGGAGGCCTTGGAACACTGCTAGCTCTTGTACCCATGCTGAAGAAGGATTCAAGATCATCTTCATTCTTTTGTTGATTTGTTCTAGCAGCAGCTGCAGCTCTTTCTCGGGCCTCAGCAGCAGCCCTTTCTCGAGCCTCTGCAGCAGCCCTTTCCACAGCAGCACGTTGTGCTCTACGTGCTTCCTCAGCCCTTGCAGCTGAAGCTCTTTCTCGTGCTTCCCTTTCCTTTGCTTCCGCATTTGCTCTTTCCCGTGCCTCTGCAGCAGCCTTTTCAGCCCTTTCCTTTGCCTCAGCAGCAGCTCTTTCACGGGCTTCAGCTTGTGCTCTCTGCACTGCAGCCCTTTCAGCACGTTCTCGAGCTGCAGCATTAGCTTTTTCAACAGCAGCCCTCTCAGCTCTTAGACGAGCTTCAGCAGCAGCTCTTTCACGTGCTTCTCTAGTAGCTCTTTCTACAGCCTGCCTTGCCATTTCTCTTTCCTTCTCAATTCTCTGTTGTTCCCTTTGTTTCTCCTCCCTTTCCCTCTCAAGTCTTCTTTTCTCCCTTTCTTCCCTCTCCCTTTGCTGTCGCTCACGGTCTAGCCTTTCTTGCTTTTCTCTCTCTTCTTGCATAGCTCTCTCATCTCTTTCAAATAGTCCAGCTTCTTTGCTTCTAGCAGCCTTTGTACTTTCTCTCTCCCGAAATTCCTTTGCATGCCTGAATTTGGCTTCAGCTTTATCCATAGCCTCCTTCATAGCAGCAGCCGCTGAATTCATCTCTAATTCTTCATTAGGAAAACTACTTCCACGTTCATCATCATTACTACTATTCCTGTCCATGGCAAAATCCTCAAGTTCAGAAGGAGCAGAATTAGGACCTCGAGAGAATCCAGTGGAATTTGGGAAAGAAGAAAATTCATTAGCCTTCTTTCTAGCTTTTACTGGTCGTGGAGGAGGAGGTCTTGAAGGTGGTGGAGCAGCAGTTGGTTGTGTAAAAAGAGGAATCTCAGATACTGTAAGCCATACGTCATCAAAGGATTCCAAATTTTCTTCGTATTTTGGAGACATGTCCGCCTGAATGTTGGCCTCTTTAAAATCATCATTATTATATGAAGAAGAAGCCCTTTGGCTGACTGGCTTGTTAGAATCAGATGAATATGTAGGCCTATCAAAGGGGGCCTGTGGAAATTCCCGATCGTGGCCAACAGGAACCTTGTTTTGTGAGTGTCTTTCAGGACTTCTGACTGGGGATTTTTCATCCAATTCTTTATCTCTAGTCCAATTTGTGCTTCTATTAGCCCTTGAAGGACTTCCATTTCTCTCTGGAGAGAATGCAGGTACAGATTTACCAAGCCCCTCAAAGGGATCAAGATCATCATACATTCCGCCATTAGAATTTGACGAACTATCATTTTTTACGCTTCTGGAACTACTAAATTTACTAATTTCTTCCAATGGGTCTTTGAAATGGCCAGCAGATGAGTCTGTAGGGGTTGAAGCTGATTCAAATACTTTGAAAGGGTCATCTGTCACACTGGCATTTGTTTTAGATGCACTGGCAGTTGGTTCTGAGGAGTAACCAGTATCAGGAGCAGGCCTGTGAATACAGCAACGCATAAAAATTATGATGATATGTCAAACAATGCGTGAAAATACACAATACTACAACAAACCAGTAAATGAATATTAACCTTATTCGTTAAACTAATCTAACAAATAAAAAGCAGCTGCTATGTATTTTCAACCATTTCTCTTCAATTGGCAAACGGCATATAACTTATTATATGCCACTACTCTAGACCAAATTACATGTCATGTAACAGCAGAGTCGCAAGACTTCCAATTCCTAGCTCCAAACAGACAAAGCAATCTCATGACAATGTTTTCCTTTTCTTTTTTCCACATCTAAGTAGACCTATCTGGTACACACAAAAACCATATAAATTGAACCAAACATTAGAAACACACAAATGAAATTTATTATTTTAGATCCGAAGAGTTACTACAAGTGGAAAAAAGAAGGTCCTACAAATCAGTATAGCACCCTTTTAGTAACAAAGTCTAAACCAAACAACTAAGATTGGTTTCAGGCAGGCCAAACAAATATCTTATTATCTGGAAAAAAAAAATAATCTCCATCCGCCCCTTGACAACATTAGTAGATAAAAATTAAGGACTCTTATCCCTCATAGAACTTGCAGACAAATGATTTTCAAGGTTAAAATCTCATTTTGGTCCTTTAAGTATGGGCCAGACTTCACTTAGATCCGACATCTCTTTTTGTTTCAAAGTGGTCCTCTACATTTCCAGGATTTTTCACTTTTGGTTTTAAGCTCACTTTCAGGGTGCATTTGACCTCGTTTTCCAACGATTCCAACAGAGTAGAGAAAGAACACGTCAAAGAGTAACCTATAGCTCCAAATTCGTTGCATTCAAACTTGAAATGAGAGAGAGATATGAGTTATATGACCAATTTTACCCGTTTATCCGTGAAACGAGCAACCCACTTTTTAGGCTCAATTTGACCTTGTTTGCTAACCTTTCCAACTGGAATGAGGTTTTAACCTAATTTTCAACATGTCCAGTTTACGGCGTGGTTGATTTTCATACTCAAGGGGGTAACTGTCAAAGAATGATATGAAAGCCTACTTGAATATACGCATAATCTAATAGAAAGATACATGGCATTAAAAGTTCCAGAAAGGCTCCTACAAACGGCTAGTGTTGGCCATGTGAATTTAAATAATGCAGATGCTTACGCTAGAAAGACTTATCTAACCGAGCCTAACAATGATCAATATAACATCATATCCTAAAAGCTTAGAAAGATTTTCACAATCATAGCAAATTAGTTATAACTTTTTGGGCAATTAAGGTCTCTAGCACACAAGACTTGCCCTGACTTATAAGGTAAAAATCTACAAAAGTATGGCATACTTAGTATTAAGTAAAATTCATCTCATCATGCATGCAATTTTAGCTGAGTTCACGCTTTTAGCGGCAGTCAGCACACAGTCAAGCATATGGTTGAGGCATGGATTTTCGCATATTCAGTCAGGCCGTTTTCTCAACATGCCAATAGCAGAAGAATTACAGTAACTGCAAAATCACATTGTTACCATACCTTCCACTAGGGAGGTCACTTCCTCCAAATCCAGGTATCAAATCATCAAAATCTTGAACATCTTTATCATCCTTTCCCGATCTCTTCTCACTCGAACTCTTTGATTCACGCTCTGACGTACCAAACCCACCAAGAAGATCATCAAATGGGCTGCTTCCACTTGCTTCTGGGGCAGAAGATACCGACGCAAAGACATCATCAAACCTAACATTAGACGTGTTCTTTAACCCCGGGACGCCCTCAAAAATGTCATCGTCATAAACGGGTTTGTCATACACAGGCGAATTGGGAGACTTGGGACCAAAATCAGTGGACCCAGGAAACATAGAATCTAAATTGAACGATGAATCAGCTCCCCGACTCTCCGATTTGCTGGTGTATCTCGCTGAGCCCCCAAACAAATCCTCCAAATCACCAGCGTCATGATTTCTCTGATCACCCGACGACGATTTAAATAGCAAATCGCCGTCATCCATGAAATTCCCACTGAAGGAATTAGAGGTACCAGTGGATCGGGAAGCCCCACGCGATCCCAAATCGAAGTTGAGGCTACCAGTAGTGCTGATATTCGAGGATCCTTTGGATGCTGCCATTGGGGCCGCTTTACCCTGGGGTTTGAACCCGAAATCGGAAGCTAAGAGGCCGTCGAAATCGTTCATGATTATTAGTGTATGCTCTTATGATGAAATTTGTTGGGGTTACCAATATACGCAAGAATTTAGGTAAATTAGAAATGAAATGAGGATCTAAGAGGAAGTAAGGTATAGAATAGATTGAAGCACAAAATGAAAAAGAATCATTGGAAAGAGAAGAAGAAGAAGCAGAGATCTGAGAAGAGTCTGGGTGATTGCCCTTTTCCTCTTACGGTGAAGTGAGAGAGGACACAGGAAAACAATCAAAAATGGTGAAATCTGAACCCTTCAAACTTCAAAGTTTTTATTTTTATTTTGCAGAATTTTGTCTAGTGTAAGGTGGAACGCTTCTTTATTTCTTCTAGCGATCGATTTGCTTTGATTGAATTTGAAACTTCGATCATATATTTAAGAAAAAACAAATATTAAGAGTACATTAATCGTTCCAATTTTATAAATAATTAATTTTAAATTAATATAGTTATTTTAACAAAAATATTACTTAAGAGATAAATTATAATATAATTTGGTATTTTTTTGTTGATTTTTTTTAAGTTTTACTTATTATTTTCAACTACCAAATATAACACAAGATAAATATGATTAGATTTTAGTCGTTAAGACCTTCTCATAATGAAATTTTTAAAAAACTTAAAAGACTAAAATTGTATTCTTATGAATTAGGTCTTAAATTAAGTCTCAATCATTTTAAGTAAATCTTATAATTACACCGTTGAGTAATTAAAATTTGTCATTTTTAAAAGATTGTTTTTATATGAGATGCAAAGGTTAAAAACACATGCATTAATCCTTGAAGCTGCCTCTGCCTCTATTTTGTCTTGGCCTTCAATATTTAAGCAGAAAAATAATGCATATAAGGAAGAATGATTATGGACACTGCGTTTGCTTATAATTTTCGGCATAAGTTAATTTTGCGTTTGGTATGTAGTCGAAAAAATAGTCCTAGAAATATTGTATTATCGAGAAAAGTATATCTCAAAAAATATCATTTTTTAATCTCTTTTTAAGGGTAGGATTTGTCTAGTTCTATAAGATAAAATTATTTCTACCTAAAATGTTTAGATTACCCTTATTTAACTTAATTAACTAAATTTTATTCTTCAAACTCTTTTCATTTTTCATCTCTATCTTTATCAAATTTATCTAATTAAGTTTTATTTTGAGAATTATGTTAGTTATATTTTGAGTAGTGACTTTTGTATATTATTTTATTAATTGAAGAATTATGAACATTATGTTTTGAAATCATAATTTCTTGATGAAATTATTAATTTTATTTGAGAATATAAAGTCAATGACATATTTGGAAAATTTTTGAACATTCCCAGTATTATTAAAGTTGAACCAAACACAATATTATAATGTTCTTGAGAATATTACAAAATAATCCTATGACTATTTTAATTTTTAACTCATCAAAACAGAAATTTTTATATTACTGGGAATCTTATTCCTAGAAATTACATTACCGAGAATGAAAAAACAATTCGTGTACCAAACGCTTATTCTTGGTTAAATTATTGGAAAATAAACTTGAGTATAAGATAAGTCTTAGTTATATTAGTGCCATTATATTTTTAAAACAAAAGTAATTCAGGTACTCTTAAACTATAAGATAAGTCTCAGTTATATTTTATGATTTAACATTGTCTAAATCATTAATAAAAAATGTTGACCTCATACTAACATCAACATTTTTTGTGATATTAACACAACGTTAAAGTTTTATAGTATATGAATATGAAACTTTAAGGTATAATTGACACCAAAATAAAAAAGAAAAAATGTCATTTACTATGTTATTATTTTTCATTAATGATTTAAAGAATATTAGACATTGAGATATAACTGAGACTTATTACTACCTAATTTGGGACATCCTCTTACCTATTATTACATTGTAATATTAACTTTATAATCGACTTTTATTTTATTTTATTTTTACAATGCACAAAGTTTTATGTTATATTTTATCAAAAAAATCTTATAGTGAACAAATATATACAAAAATAATTATATTAGTTTATTCCTAAATTGACATTCGAATAATGAAGACTATGTAAGTAAATGCTTGACTCAAATCAAAAGAAGTGAATTACATCATTTCTCCAGAAAATTGGTTAAATTGTATAAAATAGGACAACAAAATAGTAAAATAGAAATATATTTGGCTCAATTTGGGCATGGATTGCCGACAAATTGCATTCAATCTCGGGTAATTTCTTTTGCTTTATCAATACTGATCATTCTAATAAATAGCTTTTGTTTCTACATATACTTTTTGGTGTTTGATTGACTCTTTTCTGGCCATTTTAAGATAAAGGAGCATAAATTTACATTTAATTTCCCTATCTGAGCATACTCCTTATATTTATAGTATATTTATTATCTTTATCTATATTTTATATTTATTGAGTTATAATAATGACACATTTCTTATCTACAACAATTTTTTTTGTTTTTGGCCAAAATGTACAACAACCTTATGCATATATCAGTGATTGAAAAACTAAAATGTGCTTAATTGAATTAAAAATCACTTAATTTTTTTAATTACAACTTTGCTAAACGGTAACATAGATCATTGTTATAAAATGGGATTAATTATAAATGTTTAGTGATTGATTATATGTATTATGTATATGCTAGTTCATGTAAACATGATTTAGGTATATTGATATGGGGTTATTCTGAGTAGTAAGCAATTTAGTATTACTTAAATAAGATTAGTGTTTGAGACTTGGCAATTTACAAACTTGGCACAATAACTACTTTATTGTTAATAAAGTAATTTATTTATTTATTTTTAGTTATCAATTCATATTTTCTTACATTTCACTTGTATCGCACATTTAATTATGATAAAATATTTTTTTTAATAAATATAATTATACTCATAAAGTCTCAAACACAAAATTAAACTCAAGACCTGATCTGACTTGAGTTTATTTATTTTTCAAAAACATCAAATTAGTTCAAATTTATAAAATTATGTTCACCCCTATCTCTCTGGGCCCAAGGCCCCATGCCCTTTGAAGAGAGTCACTTTGCTGCCATCCCAGCAATATCTATTTGTATATTCTTTAATTTGTACAAATTGTATTTTAAAAATATTACTTTATATATATATATGTACAAGAAGAATAATATAACTACTAACAGCCTAATAATTTGTATATATATTCTTATCTTTTTCACTTTTGAAACAAATATGTATACACGTCTTAATAACTACACATGTGTCCTACCATCAATCTCAGCTCCATATAAGCATAAAAGATCTCTTAAAATAAGTTTGAGATGTAGTATTATTAATAACTACTACCCATGCTTGTTTCACTGAAATTTGATGAAATGTTTCAAAATTAAGGTACTGACTTTGGAATTAGAAGTGCAAATTGAAACTTCGTTTCATTTTTGTGTTGTTGCAAGTCTTGTTTTATCAATGGCAGCTATGAAAATTGAAAACTCCTTATATCATAAGTACATTCACCACGAAGTACAAATCACTATTATTATTTTTATAACAATGTATACTTTTTTTATTAGTATTACAAAACAGTATTATTTTCACTTTACTATTATTGATATAAAGATCTAGCTCCCATCTTATAGAAGTTTTCCATAATTATGTATTAGTTTGCTGGTTTATGGTGCATTTTGACATTTTGATGTTAAATAAATTGAATTGACTAAAATCTTATTTTTTAAAAAAGAAAAGGTGATTAATTAGTTGGAGCATGAAAATCTTGGTTGATGCATCATTATTCCGTAGTCATTACTAATATCTTGAGATGCTGTTGGGAGAGATTTCATTCTCCACCAATAGTTTATGTCAATGGTAAACTATTAAAGGTCAAAATCTCAAATTGGTTCAAATATATGGGGTGACTTTTAAATTGATCCTAAATGTTTCATTTATTTTATATTGGTCCTACATGTTTCTAGAACTTTTTGAATTGGTCACAAACTAATTATATTTCTCTCATTTTGAGTTCAAATTTGACGAATTCAGAGTTACAATTACTTTTGACGAGTATTTTTTTATTTGGTCGGGACCGTAAATAAACAAGGTCAAATTGAGTACCAAAACTGAGTCACTTGTTTCATAGTCAAACAAGCGAAGTTGGTTATATATCTTTCATTTCAAATTTGAAATTATGTATTAATTCGAGAAACTTTTTTCTTTTGTCCAATTGAGACCTTTAGCAAATGAAGTCAAATCGGGTCTCGAAAATAAGTTTAGGACCAACTTGAAAAATTATGAAAACACGCAAGACCAATCTAAAACAAATTAAATATTTCGGACAAAATGAAAATAAAAAAAATGGCAATACACCTCCTTGGATAGAGTTAAAATAGATAGAAAATTCACACATCTCTTATATTAGAAGACGATTATCTAAAAAGAATGAGATGACTTGAAAGAAAAGCAATACATCCATCAATCCTTTTAGAATATTATATCATTGTAAATAATCAATATTAATATCTTCTAATATTATATTGATAATTTTTTTTGGCCGAATTTTTATATTGACAGTTGATTATGATATTTGATGTGTTGAAGATGTTCATCTTCAATCAAATTTGGAAGTCTGTACTTTTTGACAAAGGAAAAATCTTCTATGAAGAGAGGAGAACAAAAATCACCATTTTTTCCATGAAGAAAGAGAACACTCCTAGTAATTTTATTTCAGCCTATTCTATTAATTTTATTTTGCACAAACTTAGACTATAACTTTGTTTTTATGTGATGATAAAGACAACCAAGTTTCAGATAGGCTTCCACATGAACTATGATATAATGCTTAATAAAAAAACAGTCAAAAAGTTTTATTTTTGAAATAAAGCTTTATTCTATAAAAAAATAATCATTAAAAATATATTACAATTCTTTTGCAATGTTTATATTATAAAATTGTATTAAGATTTTATTAATACAAGACAAAACACTACAAATAGCCTAAAAGATAATTTTATAGGGAATTAGCTAGAACTGTTAAAATTTCTAAGCCTCCATGACTCCATCATTAGATATTTTTATTTTGAAATAAACATACAATATTTTTAATAGTCATTCACAAATCTTAAATCATATCTTACCTTTTAAAAATGAATGCCTATTGGCTATTTGATTCTATCTCTATATAAGAATATTTTTTTATTTTTAAAAACAAGGAAAGAAAAAATAAATAATTTCTACCACTTCAATACATTTTAAAAGATGGAATCAGGCCTTAGGATTTTCCTAACTTAAAATCTTCATTTAAGAATTCAGGCCAAAAAAAAAAATCTTCATTTAAGAATCAACCATGATTCATTATGCTAAATTTCACATAATTTTTTTTTTCTTTTTCTTTTACTGATATTTTTAGATACATGATTGATTGATTGATTGTCACTTTACCTTTATTGTTGGCAGAACATGCATGATCATGCAACCCAATGCCTGTCTATCCCAACTATGAAAAGTCAAAGATTTGTTAATTAGGCTGATCAATGTCAATAATCTATAATCTTGTTGATTAGTGTTTTGCCCATCTGTAATGATCTTGTTGTGTTGTGAACTCTTTATTAATGAGCTTCAAAGAATAAAAAGCTCACCTTAACTAATTTATAATTGTTGACTAAGCAACAACTCCCATTAAGTAATTTATATTAGCAAAAAGGAAAAGAAAAGAAAAAAGAGAGTATTTGAATTAATCCTACCAGCCCAAAGATGTTGACTTCAATTCCAAGATTATATATTTTAAAACCCAGAAAAATAAATAAATATGGCAGTCCTAATTCCTGATCCACTAGAACAATTAATATTAAGATTATATATTGACAGCCAGTTAGAAAATTTCTGAAATAACTAGATAAAACTAAATAAGAATAGAATAAATACGCGTATTATATCAAACATACTATTTAATTCCCAAATATTCGGTTTGAAACCAAATCTATATAAAGAGCACCTCAAACCAATACATCTAATAGAAGAGGATTAAACAAATCCACTCCAGCCAACTACTACTCCATAAACTCATGCATAATTTGGCCATGTCTTCTTCAACTTGAGTGATGATTGTCCAAAACCAAAAGCATTCTAGCGAAATGGACAAGCAAAAACACAAGGCCTAACAATAGTTGGCTAATGGAACACACAAGCTTTACACTAACTTATGCTCAATGTATTAGTACTGCCAATAGCTAGACATAGAAGAGATAGAGAGATCAAGCAATTTACAACCCACATGATGAAACCAAAGCATTGGATATTTTAGTACTTTGTAAAGGTAGAAGAAGACTGGCTCTTGTAAACTGATGTGGGAAACAGAGCTGGAGATTACATCATTCTCGTCTCGTGGAAACTCGATATTCAAACTTTGATCCGTTTAAGATCGCTTTCAGGGACACTTGCATCGAGCCCATCTCCCCTCCCTGAACTAGCAGTATGGCCAGAAACCTGTTAAATTATATCAAGTCACCAACTTGTTCTTCTGATCTTACCTATCAAGCACAAACACTAATATGTACACGGGACATCACATGGATACTGACACATTGACATACTAAATTAATTTTTTAAAATTCCATGACGTAACATATATGTCTATAAATTGTAATTTTAAAAATTAAATATTCATAAATCTTGATAAAAACTTTAAAAATTATAAAATCTATTCATGAAATGTCACATCCATCAATCTTTTCTAACTTTCTTGTGCTGGGAGCTGCAAAATAAAAAATTTTAAATTTTGACACTCATGGATGACACAATGACACTCCCTTGAAATGAAATGAAGTGTCCGTGTTTCATAGAATCTCACAATACAATTGGCTCACATACCAAGTCAAAGACATAGTCTACTCTTTCCAAGCTTGTCAAATACAATCTCTCGTCTTGGATCATGTTCATAGTATCCTTTTATTTCAACGTTTACTAAGACTAAGAGAAAAAAAAACAGATCATAAAGTATACTTCAATACTAAAACAAGGCACTTACAGATTCATCTGGAACAACTGCATATCTCTCTGCTAGTGAGAGTAAGGATTTCCCTGAATAAACCAACAATAAAACAGCCAGCATAATGAAAATTGGTCGAGAAAAAAGAAGGGATGCATGGGCAAAGACCAAAGTGATCAATGATAATATACGAGTTATGTACAGAAGCAGAACAGCTCACCAGATAATGGATCAATCTCGGGGGATGCTATATGTTGGCCACAGGACCCATCAACACTCAAGATCTCAATAATCTTTGGAGCATTCCTACAAATTCCAAAGATCACATTCTTAACTCAGGATTTATGATGAGATGAAAATGTTATCTGAGACTAGGCTCCAGTCTCTGAAGTAGATAAGCAATAAAATCTCCCACGCTTAAAGGACTACAGATTATCTTCCCAATTGATTTTCACAAAATGAGTTAGAAAATCAAAATAACCAAGTACTTACAACTCAAAAAGAATTATTTGAAGCATTTATTATAAATTAATTGCTTTAAACGTTGACGTTTTAAAATGATAGTGAAAGAGAACTTCCAAAATGCTTACTATAGTAAATTGAGAGGTAAAGCATTAAAATGAATATACATTCTTAACTCAGGATCTATGATGAGATGCAAAACAGGGTCTGAAAAAAATTGATTCAGGTGTGGATGTATTACCGATCAACAACTTCTCCATGTCCAAGTTGTCCATTTGTGCCCCTTCCCCAAGAATATACATTTTGTCTATCAGTAACAGCAATTGTATGTCTCCATCCACATGAGATCTGAATTACTTTCTAACAAGCCAAACAAAATATTTGAAAAGGATAAGAATAATATTTAAAGAAAACTCAAAGCTTCCAAGCTCAGTACAGTTTTCCAAAAGAGAAAAAAGGAAGAACATAATATAGACATCAATATTAGACTCAAGAAGGGGAGGGGAGCGGCATGCTGCAGACTCAAGAAGTTACCTGATCATGGGGAAACTTCACTAGCATTGGAGACGAATGATCAACGTTGTCACCAACTCCAACCTGTCCAAACTACATTTGAAGGAGAAATAGGTGAAATCAACACAGTTTACTAATGGAAGATTTGTGTTTAAGTAGATAAGAAATAAATGATGTAGCAATACTTTTTTATTTGTCATAGTAAATTAATGATTTGGTCTTTGAAAGATGACCGATTTCTCAATTTAGTCATTGAAAGATAAAGTTACACGATTTAGTCTCCGAAAGATACAATTACAATCAACTTGATCCTTTTGTTAATGATACCATCAAAATTTAATGACAAATCTGATATAGTTTTAAATTTAGTTAAAATTATAAAAATTGACTGATGCTACAAAAATCATATTTGTAGTTAAAATTGAATTAATATTTTAGCAAAAGAACCAAAATGATTATAATTACATCTTTCAAGGACTAAATCTCATAATTTCATCTTTCAACTACTAAATTGAGACATTTACCATCTTTCATGGACCAAATTATTGATTTATACTATTTTTTTATGGAGTAGAATATTGTGTTTTCTCTGCATCTATGAATTCCTTAACCAGCTACTTATTGTAAATGTATTCTCTTGTTGATATACAAAACATCAGTAAAATAGAGGAAGAATAAGAATATATTTCCAACCTTATTCCAACCCCAGCCATAAAGTAGTCCACAAGTTGTTAGTGCCATACTGTGTCTCCAACCACCTGCTATCTGAAAGAAATCAAAGAAAATTTCAGGGACAAACAACTATAATCACTACTACTGGACTTGGCATGCACTAAGTACATGCAATTTTCTCTTTAATTTTTTAATATAAAATAAAGAAATTATTTATTATATTTAACATAATAAAATACTAATAGGAAATGAATAGCTTCCAATTTTTTTAAATTTTTATTTTACCCACACATTAATATTTAATTTTGAAAATCAATAACCCAGAAGAACTAATAGCCACGTAAGAAAATATAAATTATTTCATTATATTCCCAATTATTTGTACCCATTTGAACTTTCAATTCTCTTCACATGCATTTAAAATAACCTATTCTCTTCAAATATATTTTGAATTTTTATTCTATCTAGGCCAAAGTCCTATTTTGGTCCCCCAGTTATGCTCAGTGTTTCAAATTGGTCCCCCAGTTATTTTTCGTTCCATATTGGTCCCCCAATTATGCAAAACTTGGCAAAGTTGGTCCCTCTAACAGTTTCCATCCATTTTTCCGTTAAAAAAAAAAAGACAAAATTGATTTTTAACTCCTAAAAGTTTAAATGTTTTACATCAAGGACCTTTTTCTCTATAATAGAACCAAAATGTAAGAAAGAATAAATAATTTGGAGTTTTAGTTTATTTTACACCAAAAAATAATCTCACTTTGTTCCCAAACTTACGCTTCACGTTCTTCCCTTGTTGATTCTCCAAAACCTCACTCTTCACCCTCGTCTCCGCCTTCAGAATCGTCACCTCCTTCGCCTTAATCGTCAATCCCGGAATCGTCGTAAACCCTAGATTCAAATCCCCACCACCATCCGTCGAAATCGCAAAACTCGTCTCCTCAAAATACCACGCCATTTTGCTATTCGGATTCTTGATTTCAACCCTCGTCACCGTGCTAGCGTCGAGGTAGTCGTCGCCGGGCTTCTCGGTGACATTCAGCTTCGGGACTCGAAACGATTGGAGGTGGAAAACCAGGAGAAGCGGTTCGTAGACTAAGTAGATAAAAGCGGCGGCGACGACGACGACGATGAGGACGAGAATGAAGGTTCAGAAGATGCAGTAGCATCTCCGGCAACACCGTGACGACGCTTCTCGGCGCGAAGTGAGACTGGGAGTACGGGTTTCCGGTAAACCGGAGGTTTGTGTTTGGGTTGAAGTGGGGCATTGGGGTCTCTGTAACCGGGGGGTTTTTGGAGTACCGGTTTCAATGGTGGCGAAGCCATTTAACAGAGTGAGAAAATTGAATTGCGGGAATTCAGGGTTGGATTGAAAGGAAGGAAATGGGATAGTGGAGAGAAGATGGAGTTAGGAGAAATGAAAGTGAGATCTGTATCTGAGAATTGAGAAGGGGAAAAACAAAAAGGAGAGATCATGATGATGATGATGATGATGATGATGATGAAGATGATGATGAGATTTGCAACGGCGAGGACGGCGAGCAGTGTGCGAGAGAGAGAGATTATTTTTTGGTGTACAATAAACTAAAACTCCAAGTTATTTATTCTTTCTTACATTTTGGTCCTATTATAGAGAAAAAGGTCCTTGATGTAAAACATTTAAACTTTTAGGAGTTAAAAATCAATTTTGTCTTTTTTTTTAACGGAAAAATGGATGGAAACTGTTAGAAGGACCAACTTTGCCAAGTTTTGCATAACTGAGGGACTAATATGGAACGAAAAATAACTGGGGGACCAATTTGAAACACTGAGCATAACTGGGGGACCAAAATAGGACTTTGGCCTTCTATCTATGTATTAACGATGCTTTGGAGACCAATGACTGGAAGATCCTAAGCCATATATAATATAAATAGCAAACACCAAAAGTATTTCTCCTATATTTGCTGGAGATTCTGATTGACCAATTTTTTTCTAATCTTCAGCAAAAAAACATTCAGAATAAACAGTGGGACACAGTCTGACACACAATTCAAGGGACTCTTATTAACGATGCGAGAATTAGCAGCAAGTCTACTATATTCCAGAAATTATACAGCATTCCAAATTGGGACTCAGAAGGAGGACCAACTAACGAGGGTGAAGAGAAGTTAGATTTTGAACCAGTTAAATTTCCATAGTTGAAAACATTAAAGGATTGCACAAACAAGTATATGATGAAGGGATCACCTGACAAATAAACTTATCACTCAAGGCTTGAAGCTTGCGAGGCACAAGATCGTCCTCAAAACCTCCATGTCCTAGCTGGCCATATTTTCCCCACCCATATGTGTATAGTCCTCCAGTAGAAGAAACAGATATTGTATGCCGCCAACCACACGCAACCATGACCATCTTCTCACCCAGCAACTTTCAAACAAACAAGCAATAGGCAATTAGGGGGGAAACACAAAACTGTATGTAATAATATTTCCCCTCCATTATTATTCATGCATGCAAAATACAAAATTGACGGTCAAGGCAACAGTTATCACCCCGAAATGCTACTGCTTCCGTTTAAGTAAATAGCAAAGGAAACTTTCTCAGGAATCAACCAATAGATAAAGTCTCCTATCAGTCAAATTATTGCTAAGGTCATTACAGTCTAATCTAGAAAAGATAAGATGATACCGGCTTGAGGACATACATGAACAGAAGAAACTTTTTCAGGAACCACACGATCATTTCTGTCTCCCAATCCCAAGTTTCCATACCGTCCCCAACCCCATCCATACAGTTCTCCTTGCACAGTAATGGCCGCACTATGTTCAGCACCAGCAGCAACCATTTCAATAGGTACTCCCTACAACAAAATAAAATTTCATTGCTGCTAGAACCTGCACTTGTATTACTAGAAAATGGAAAAAGGGTGTCTCAAAAGTGTAGAGCCACCATTACAGAATAGATAAAACAGTAGAGAAACACAAAATACCCCCTGGCATTTGAGAGGCCAGCACTCTCCCTTAATAACGTCAAACATTCCCTGCCAAAACCTCCCACAAAACCTCCTCCTAAAACACCACACTGACAAACACCTACGCACTCCCACAGCAAGACAGAGACTGTTATGCCATATCAGCATCCCCCTGTCCTTCTTTACTCGTTTCCTCATGCCCAACCTGCATAATGAGCCCTTCCTCATGGTTTACTGGCCCAACAGCCCCAGTCTCAGTCACTACGGACTCTGCTATGCTTCTCTCTCCCCTTCTCTTGTATGTGTGGGTTATTGGGGGTTGCTTTTGTTGACTGGAGTGTCATGGACACTGTTAGTCTGTTGCTTTTGTTATTGTCAGGAAGGCTTACAAGTATAACTAACAGTGATGCTTTTATGGAAAGCAGTTGATGGGTTGATCCGATCAAAATTTCTATCATTCAGCTACACACTTATTTTGATTAAACCCATAAATACATTTCTTGTTTTCTAGCCAATAGACAGAACACAGGGTTGGGGCTGGAGGAACAAGAAATTACCATCTAAACTGCTTTAATCCACCATATGGTGTTGAATGTATACTTCTTTGAATTCATAAAAATTGCAAGACAAACTAATAATTAATGAATTCCATTTCACCTTAGTAGTCGTTTTTTCTTTTTCTTTTTTTTTTTTCTGAAAATGTTTTCCTGGGGGGAAGAAAGGTTTCTGCTCTGTTTCAATCTAGTCTCTGAAATTGTAATCTGATTTTGAAAATTCTCTTATCACTCAACTGATGCTCCGTGAAATTTTATAAACTTGGATGCAAGGGATGATATCCTCCACTTATATATTACACCTACTAGCCTAAGCATCTAAAAGCTGTAATTCTGTACCAGTTTTTCTCACTATACAGTATAAGGCATGGCAACCACCTAGCATGCTATTATTCACACCTTGGGACTACTCAATGCGCTGTAGCTTTAAGTAAGTATACATACATAGAAAGATACATACATATAAATATATATATATATATATATATATCAGACTATTAAACTATTGAATGTATCCATCCCATTCCACAAAAAAACAATAGATAAAATCCATTCTTCACCAATCAAGCTCTTAAAAGTTAAAAGGCATAAAATAATTTATAAATATATATGCATTCAATCCTTTTGGTTTATTGGAAAGAGGTGGATGAGAAGCAATTTAGTATATTTAGAAGAAAAATGTAACTTACTAGTGTGTTTTGATGCTTGCTCACTGAGTTGGTGTTACTATAGATAATCTAGGGGAACACCTCTGAAAACCGTACCTGAAATGTTTGAATCTTTTGGGGCACGAGAGAGTCCTCTATTGTACCAAGTCCAAGTTGACCATTCTGATTCCGCCCCCAACTTCAATAAGGAGAGCAAAGTCAAGAAACTCCAAATAATTGTAAATACTAAAGCAGTTAGGCGGTTGTAGCAATAGATGAAAACATGAAAACAGTTGTCCTCAGTAATCAAAAAATTCAGTTAATATGATATCAAAATTGCAGGGGAAAAAAAAAGGAACTGGTATCATACAGAGATACAGAAGAAAAATGCTCCAAATGAAATATTGCTACGCAGGTTCTAATACTAAATAGTTCCTTCCGCAATTCTCTCAAATATAAAGAAAACAAATACACAGCAATGAGACGCAGGGATTGCTGTAAATGGGTATCAAGTATCAACCATCCAATTTTGTGCTCAACCTGAGGAAATGTGTTTAGCACCTCTACCTCATCTTTTAGTTAAAATTCTCACTCAAATGAGGATAAAAGCAGAACAGAATGGAATGGAACTAAAAATATGGAATCTAAGATTCAGCTGAGATTGCAAAGAAAATCACCGAGAAGGAACTGTCAACTTCTATTTTTACACTTAATTACACAACTCAACTTTATAGAACAAGTGATGATAATTAGAAAGCGGATAAAAGGGCTAGAAACAAAAGGAACAAAGTTTGGACAAGAACTACTCACCTCCACACCTCGCCTTCCATGGTGATAGCTAAACAATGGCTGTCCCCACAAGCAATTTGCTTGATCCTTAGACCCTGCAAGGCTTTAATAGGCAGAGGAGTGAATAAATCACTAGAATCACCATGACCCAACCTTCCAAAGTCACCCCTGGAAAATAAGAAAAATCACTTGGTGGTTATGATTGTTCACAAAACCTAACAATACCACTGTCACCAAACTGATAGATAAATCATGTCTTCAGGCAAAAAAAAAAAGATAGGAAGTTAAAATATGTCGTAACAAAGGATTTCCCTTAATGAGAGCAAAAACGTTTCAGAAATTGCAGGGTGACCAGAAAAACCATAAAATCAAATACACCTACAAACAGTTGATAGATCATTCTATGTTATGAGTTCTCATACAACTAGCAAAGTATTCCCAGAAGTATCACAAAGCAACTGCAACCTCTAATATATCAGCGCATCTCTAAAATTGTTTGGCCCATTTTCAACACAACAGAGATTTCATGCACTCAAGCACAACAAAATACACTGACCAAGAGGGAAAAGTAGCACATCTATAAAATGTTATCTATGGATTAAATAGTTAATATTTGTCAAAAAAAAAATCAAGGACCAAAAATAGTACGGACTGAATCATAGAAAACAAGTAGGTTAACTCTTTAGAAAACAAGTTACAAGAAAGAGATCAAACCATCCCCAACTATATACTTCCGAGCGTGACTGAGAATATGCAATAGTATGATCAGCTCCACAAATAACAGATACTATATCTTGGTCATCCAATGCCTTCAGTTGGGTAGGTAAAAGTCGATCCTCAGCATCACCGTGGCCTAATTGTCCATCCTCCCCTCGTCCCCATGAGCAAACAACATTTCCAGCTGTAAGAGGTGTTACCAAAAGACAAGTGAAGAAAATCAGAAAACACCAAGATCAACAATATTTTGTTTGGTTTTCTGGGAAATCAATGCACTTGTTCTTGGTCATCAAGTTGTTCAAATACAATGCCAATGCCCCAAGAAAATACAGCAAATATAGCAAAATATGATGAAGGGGGCAAAAAGGGGCAAAAGTGATTTCCGAAATTCCCAAAATTAAAAAGTGGGCTTACAGAGTAGAGCACCGGAATGGCTAGCACCAGCGGAGATGAGAAGAACGCGACGAGAAGGAGCAGTGGCATCACTCATGACTTCATTCTGCTGCACCATCATTTTGTGGCATAGAAGTGAAAGAAACAGAAGGAAGGGGGATCTCAGTCTCAGTAGAAATTAATTAATTTGGGGTTCGTTAATGAAGACAAAAAAAAGAAACAATAATAGTAATAGATGGTGAGAGCAGAGCAGATATGGTTTTATAGGGATTTGGGGGATGGGCCATGTGCTGCAATGGCCCTTCTGCTATACGGAGACGAAGCATAGGTTTAGAGAAGAAAGAGAGAAAGAAAAAGCAGGTGAGGTTAAATGAAATGAAGAAGCGACGGCATTGAATAAAAGAGGGACCCATTAGTGAGTCAGTAGTCTCACCCAACATTTCACATCTTCTATTCTTCTCTCCGCCACACACTCTTCTCTTTCTTTCTTACCTCAATTGTTACTGACTCTTCTTCATTCATTGTTTGCATTTGCTTCTTCTCATCATTTGTCTTTTTATTCCTAACTTCATCGTTGAACCGTTTCATCTCTGCTTTCAACAGTGATCATTTGTCGTTTAATCTCTGCCTTCAGGTATATTTTCTTCTATGCACTCTTCAAACTATAATTGTACTCTTCTGTTTATTTGCTTTTCACATTCATCTTCACTGTCATCTGTTGTATAAAAGACTAAAAAAAAAAATTGGACGATTGAATAAAATAACCAAACTAAACCAAAACAAAAGTTTGAATACCCCGACTCAAGACAATATACTAAATTAAGATATCACATAAAATATATAAAAATAAATAAATATTAGTGAGAGTCAACTTTTTTTTGTCAATAGTAATGAAGAAAAGTTATGTAATTCTTCACAATTTTTTATATTATTCTAAAATGAAACGAAAAAAAATATTAGAGGAACTAAATGATTCATCACAATTTAGATTTTCATTATTTTCAATAATAATTATAATAATAATAATTTATCAAGAATAAGATCTAATAAAAAGGAATAGTCTCTTAAAACCTAGTGAATTCATGTTTGAGTCTCATTTGAAAAAATTATTCATACTAGGTTTTCACCCGTGCGATGCACGGGTGGTCGTGTTACAGAGATATGTTACAGGTGACCTATCTGTTTTTGTTACATAAAATTATATTTATACATCGAGATGAATCTAAGTACGACCATAATATGATATAGTGCGTTCATTCTAATTAAATGGAGTCACTCAATGGATGAGTACAATATATTGGTATTAGTCAAGTATATTATTGTATCTCCATATAAACAAAACATGCTATAGTGCTTATCCAACATATCATGTATCATTATGTAAAAATATAAAACAATTAATTAAAATTTATTCAAATCTATAAGTCATCTAACATTTTGAAATACTTCTCTATAGACAACGTTATCAGTTTTCCAGCTTCGTCCTTAGAAGAATGTGCAATCAGTAATTTTATACCAGCCCTGGATCGAACTCTAGGAAGTGCAACATATAGCTGCCCATGCGTGAACACTGATTTTGGGAGATATAATCCAACCATCGACAGTGATTGTCCTTGGCTTTTGTTGATGGTCATTGCAAACGATAGGGTCAACGGGAATTGACGGCGTTGAAATTTAAGAGGGATCTTAGAATTGGAAGGAGTAATCAACATTCTTGCAATCAA
>QANZ01028368.1:72557-94960 GCA_003254925.1 Chamaecrista fasciculata | reverse complement strand
GTGATCAATTTAAGTTGAGATAATTAAACCTAACTTTAACCCAATATATATTGAAAGTGCATAGGCTAAAATGAAATAAAATCTCATGGACTTTAGTCATAGTACAAAAGAACTCTGAATTAAAAATGCTTTGAAGAGGATGTGTCATCTAGATTGGGTCTTAAGACCCCCATCCTCTATTGTCAGGATTTTGGTGAAAGATTCAGATTTGGAAGATACTGGTCTAGGTTGAATGGTGTTTTCTCATCTTTCTCGCCATTAAAAGTATTGAAAGTATTCAATTAGAAGTATATATTAGATTCATTTTCCTTTATTTAGACACCAAATTATGATTTATTATTAAAATATAGTTATATATTTACATCAGTTTAAACCAATTGCAAATTATAAAGATGACATGTATAGATTATTTGAAATGAGTAAATTTTTAACTTAAGAGATTCTTATCAACAAATTATAAATATGGGGATGAAGGCAATATTTACAATTGATTGCTGAGTTGGTTTAAAGAAAAATCTAATAATAACTTGCAAGAGTTAAAATTTTGTCTATGATCACTAAAAACACCAAAATACAATTGTAAAAAGATGAGCAGAATAATCATTTACATATAAATGATGATACAATATAAAATATCTATTAAATAGAAAATGACAAAGCTTTCCCTATCATCATTCTTTCCCGTGTGCAAAACCTCAGTATTATTAACCATTGGAAGAATCGTGGCTGATCTAGACCAGCAACTATGTATATATGAGATGGTTGACTTGGTTTAAGAGCCCCATTCACATAAATTCAATTAATTAGATAATAAGACACTAAATGTGCCCATATTATCCTAGAAGCCAATTTGAGAAGTTAATTCAGTCAAGAGCCAATATCTAGTGAATTACTTAAGAATTAATTACAAAGACAAATTGGAACAAAAAAAAAATAAGGTACTAATTAGTATACCGTTTTGATCTTTCAGGGACTAAACTATACATTTCGATCTTTCAAGGACCGAGTTGTCAACTCGATAATCTTCCGGTGACCAAATTGTTAGTTTACTCTATAATAAATGTTGAAATGTGTTTGCTCTTTGAACTGTAATAATCTAGCTAGAGTGTGCTCAATTGGAAACCAAAATCTAGAGTGTGCGGTACGTCCACCTGATGTTAGCTGTGATGCAATTCCATTTGTTGCCACTGTTTTAACAAAGAAAATTTATTCATCATAATGCTCATGAAACAAAAAAGGAAAATAGATAAAAAACATTTCAAAAAACATTTTATAGAATATGATAAATGAATGGCAAAAAGCACTAATTTCGTCCCCAATCTTCTTTTGTTGTCTAATTTCGTCCTTAATGATTTTTTTTTAAAAATGAAGTAACCAAGTTTGGCTCGGCCAGGCCCGATGGCCCGCCCTTATTCTAACCGGGTCGGGTCTCAAGTCCAGCCCGTGATTACTCCTATATTTGAGAGAGAAATGATTCATCTTAATTATTTAGGTTCGAAATAGCAGTGTAAACCATATGAAATAACATTTTCGGGACAAAAAACGAAACAAATATAAAAGTTTGAGGACCAAAATGAAATAAAAAAATAGTTTTAGGACCAAAGTGAAACTTATCCCATAGTTCGTGGACCAAAATTTGATTTTTCACTGACTCACGTGAGCGCCACGTCATCATTTTCTGTTAAAATTGACGGAATAAAACCACAGGTACCCTAATTGCTAAACGGCGCACATCTCAAGTACCTAAAGTGCAAATTTTCAAACCACACGACAGTGGTGTGAGATTCGGCCTAACCACAGGTACTTAATTTGTAATTTACCCAAATAATGACTCATCATAGAATTTTTTTTTAAAAAAAAAATTAATGAAAAAAGATATTTTAATAGTGATGAACAANTTTTTTTTTTAAAAAAAATTTTAATGAAAAAAGATATTTTAATAGTGATGAACAAATATATATATATATAGTGTAAACTTTGTATACAATGCACAAAGGATGATTATTTTCTTTGATATTAATTTATTACATCATATATATATATAAAGTATAAACAAAGTGAAAGAGATTGGAGTGAATCATAAGTAATCAGATTAATTGTGAGATGGAAACAAAGTAATAATTATTCATTAATTATATCAAAGAAAAGAAAATGAATATTTTAATTATAAATTAACAATTTAACATTAATTTTGGGGTAAATTACACTTTGGTACCCTGTGGTTTGACCCTATTTCACTTTGGTACCCTGTGGTTTGAAACTTGACATTTTGGTACCCTGTGGTATTCTCCTTTAATACTTTGGTACCCTTTGGAGCTATTTTGTAATTTTAACCATAATAAATTTTGCAAAAATTATATATTAACCCCTAAATTTTTTTAAAGTTTTCATTTTAGTCCCTAGATAATATGTATCTAAGGACCTATTTGTAATTTTTTTAAAACTTTTTGGGATGTCTTTTTTATGATCTGTTAATTAAGTAACTTCAATAGTCATTAAACCATTCACCCCGTGCATCAATCTCATTGACATATCATTCACGTTCCTTCCTGTCTATGCCCACAATTTTTGGAGTTTTATATAATTGATAAACGGAATAGAAAGGCATCTTCTCATATGTCTATGCCCACAATTTTTATGATCAAATAACATCTTTGATATAATTAAGCTTTGTATGGTATGAAAACTTTTTAAAATAGAATTAATATATGTTTTTTTTTTGGTAGGGAGAAGTAATATATGTTTATTTTTGTAATAATGGTTTATTTTTGTAATTTAAAATTATTAAATTTAATAAGATATAAAGAAAAATTATATTCAGATCTAGAGTATTATTTTCTGAATAGCCTCAAATGGAAGTTTTTTATGTTTTAAAGAAACTTGTTAGGTAAGTTGAATCTATTAGTCAATTGTTGGTTAATTCTATGAATAAACTAACAATTTGGTTCTTAGAATATCACCGAGCTTAAAATGTACAGTTTAGTCCTTGTAAGATCACAACGATATACTAATTAGTCCTTGTTATGGACTATATAGTATACTATTTTAATCTTTCAAAGACTAAAAAGTATACCATTATGATCTTTTAAGGATTAAATTGTACATTTCAATCATAGATGAATTACCATTTAAGTAAACACAAATCAGATTAATCTTTGATGCTGAAATTCGTGCAGGAACCTACTTTGAAAAAGAATTGAAGAAAACTTACTAATAGATGGATTAAGTAAATCTGAAGGGCATGTGAGGTCAACGAAGTTTCAATGTAGGTTCCCTCCCTTCTCAGATTGTGATTCCCTCCCTTCTTAGATTGCAAAATTTTAGTTAATGCAATTCATTGGTCATTAGTCTACAATATCTTTAAAGGATTTGCTCAATTTTTTTCTAAATATAGCTAATTTAATTGAAGATATATATCTATATTTAATATAATATTTATGAAGGGATTAAACTCATATTTAATATATAAATTAAAGGTGAATTTTAATTTACGTATGGGATAAACTCAAAATCATATACGTAGATTTAAAGGATTTTCTCAATTAGTTTGTTGTAAAACTCTTTAGACGGAATCATAACAAATATATATGAGTAATTTAGATTTAAATTTGCAGTATTAATTAGCCAATTAAGGTGCGAAAATAGGGGCTTTGAATAGTTAATTTCTTTTTCATTTTTAAAATTGTTTTTGGGACATAAATCAGTCTGATTTTTAAGGAACATGGCTAATTAATTTATTTTGCATTTTTTAAATTGATCGAATTACCGAAATTATTTTCTTTTTGATTTTTTAAATTGTTTTTGCTGACATGACAGCTCATAAGAACCCCAGAACTCAGTTTTATAGTTATATATAGATTACACTTTGGTACACTGTTCTATGAACCGCGTTCACTTTGGTACCCTGTTCTTTGCATTTTAATATTTTTGTATCAAAATTTATTTTTCTGTAAAGTTTCGACAGTGAAGTCACACGTAACCATTACGTGCACAGTAAAAACACTCAAATGTCTATTTTCCTGTCATTTTTCATGATTCAAACGGTAAAACACTCTAAAATTCTCTCAATTCGAATCTCATTGTTTTTCACGATTTTTTAAGTTTTTAGACCCAAAAATGTGATTTCACATAGTTTATGCCGTTATTTCTCATTTATTCTTTTAACGATGATTAACATTTTATAGTTAAATAATAACATATAATAGTTCATTATCTTTCAATTCTCAATTTCTATACAATAATTAATTATTACATACCTTGCCTCATGAATTTCACAATAGGAATTTTAGGATGAAGAATTTGATTGAAAATTTTGATTACTGCACATTTCTAAAAAAAATCTTGTAACAATGTTACTGTGTTAGAAATTGATCATAAATCCCACGACCACCATTTACAATTATAACTGTGATTGCAAATTATTATATTTATTTTTCATTTGACTTTCAAGATACAAAATTAACAAACTAATAAATATTTTTTTTTTGCTTAGAATAAGATTAACTGAAAGTATATTCAATGTAATAAAGAGAATATATTACCAAAAAAAAATAGAATTTAAAAACTTTTACCCAATTGTTACCATTAATATTTAATTTTTTTTTGTGAAGTTTAGACAATTAACTTTATAATATTTTTCGGTTAAAACTTTACTTTGGTCCTTAAACTATAAGATAAATTTCATTTTTGACCTTGAACTTATTTTTTATTTTATTTTGATCATCAAACTCTTACATTTATTCTATTTTTTTTCTTCAAAATATGTTTTCTCCAAATTTTTGGAGTTCATATTTAAATATAGAAGATATTATTATTTTTTGGTGGAAAATATAGAAGATATTGATTATAACTTCTATTCGAAAAAAAAAATTATATCTTCTATGTGATTGAAAATACATTTTGGTGTCCATGATTTATGCAATCATTATATTAGCAATAAAAGACAATAATTGTTTGTGTGTGAGACGGTCAACCTTTGATAATTAACCAATTTAGGATTTTGTTCATAACTTGTATAACATTAATTGGTATATACATAAATGCTACATCAAATCATAATGCTACATCAATTGCTATATAATTTCTCGCATCTCTTCACTCTATATTTATTGGTTCCCGATTTCTTATTATAAATTTCAAATTTACAAATTTCCATAAACTCTATTATGTTAAAGTTAAAAAGAATAAAGATTTTAAGAAAATATGCTAGTGGAAGTTGTTCCCAAAATGATTTTTTCATACAAAGTTGTTCCCATTGTAATAGTTGATTTTTTTCAAATCATTTTAGAATTTCTTAAATTATTCGGTATCCAATTTCATATGACAAATTATTTTTCCTCAAATTATTTTCTCTTTACACCTCATATTTAAGTTTTTAGATTCAGAATTTCAGACCCTAGGTCGACAAATTACAATTCTCTTTCAAAGAAAAATTAATTCAACTATTACAATGTCTATACAAAACAAAAAAATCTAACACCTCTCTTAATGATTTTTTAGGAAAAATTGATATTTACATTCAAAGTCAACATTACATGATGAATGGCTAAGAGAGAAGAATTACAATATTCTACTCATCTTTCTTCTTCACTCTTTTGAATCTTCAATCTTTACAATGCCTTCACTCTCAAAGGTTTTCTCTCTCTATTTTTTTTTCGATCCCCTTATCTTCAGGATTCACAATTACAAATTGCATCATCGCCACTTGAATTTAGAAATAAATCAAGCTCAATGGTTCGAACATCCTTCTGCATCATTACTATTTATTCGCTTCAAACACTACACAATTTGAGCTCAATAATTTGAACGCTGCAATTTGAAAAAAAAAAGTGAAAAACAAAAACAAAAACAAAAACAAAAATTTCATTAGAAGTTCTAAAAGATAGTTGTTGTTGTGAGAATCATTAATATATGAGGTGTAAAAAAATCATTTACAACTACAATCAAATGATAATGATGAATTCTTGGGAAAAGATATGGAAGAAAAGGGTTCCGAAATATAATACATACCATGGTGGATGTTGTTAATCAACTCATATGAATCTACACAAGCAAGAAATGTGTGAATCTAATTCATTAGGCAAGATATATTATCAAAATCATTATAAAAAGACAACCATAATCTTTAATCATACAAAAGAAAAATAGGGAGCATAAAAAAAAAATAATATAGTTGAAAAACAAACAGTATGAGGCAGAGGAAAATGACCTGTTTTCATGCAATGTTGAAGGGTGTGAGAATGCACCATGATAATGAGCGATGATGCAAAAATTACCATCAATCTCTTATATAGACTTTAGGCATTAATAATAATTTATTTTTCATTTGGTAACGCCTTTTAATCCTGATCGTGATTCTAGCAATCTGTCTATAGAGAATACCTTTTGTGTAATTTGTTGCTCACAAGTTTGAATAATATACCATATATAAATCGAAATCAAATAATTAACATTGATTACCAGTAATTAATTTGTTCATTATAATCAATGTGATTAATCAAAGTTAATATGTTGCCATATTGAAAACGATGACAGGACCCGTGGGAAGTTGATGTGTGATCAATTAAGGATTACATGGCAATTATGATGGACATGTGGACATATAAAGGTCATAAAAAAATGTTTAATAAAATGCTATATGACGTGGTGCACATTGATTGGTCGAATTGTCATAAAAAGTTTTTATGACAATTTAATTTATAGTGACACGTGGCAGGCAACCAGGAGATGTGCTCTGCTTTTATGTATTCTTATATGATTTAATATTTGACTGTATCTCAAATATGATTTTTTCTATTTATAAAAAACTAAATACTTTTAAAAAATATTTGGCTGAATGCTCAAATTGGTATTACATGTACGCCTTTAAATTCATTTTAGTACTAAGTGTTTCAAAAGATTCATATTAGTCCTAAATGTTACTATTTAATTTCATTTTGGTCATAAACTATTGAGTGTTATCATATTTCTCTCATTTTAATTTGAATGTGACGAGTTTATTGCTAAGGGTTATTTTTTAAAAATATTTTATCTATCTAGTTTGAGTCATCAACAAACGAGGTCATTTGAATCCCAAAGTCTATCACTCGTTTTATGATCAAATAGGGGTGTTCAAAACCAAACCAAACCAAACCGATAGATGAACGGTTTGGTTTGGTTTGGATGCCGCACAAACTAAACCAAACCGCCAAACCGCTAAAACACTTATTTCCTTATATATATACATCTACCTTATATTCTCATTAGGTAACTCATACTTTATTACTCATATATATATATATATATATATTTATATAAAGGTGCAAATACTTCTAAACTTGTAAATATCTTCTCAATGTTAAATATTCTATATATAATTGTAAGTTAAAAGTTGTTATATACTAATGATCTTTGCTAAGAAATAAAAGATCATTTCGTCGTTCATAACAAAATGAGAATACTATTACATTACATAACATATTATAATGTATCATGAGTGACCATACATCTTACTATATTATATAATTGTTAGTTTATACAATATAAAACATACCATATTTGAATAACTTATTATAATATTAAGTTAGAGGAAGAAATATATATCGGTAAACCCACTTTTAAGAAACTAAATGGCAACATTTATGACCAAAATGAACTTAAAGACATATATTTAAGAGCAATTTTAACATTTGACCAAAATATATTTTAAATAGAAGAAAGTTTTTTGAAAAAATAAACAATGTAATAAAATAAAATTTTTCATAAAATTTAATAATTTATTTATTTTAATGCTTGTCATGTGTTCTATTTTTAAGTTTAACTCTTTCACATTTCAAAACTCACTCCCTATCATGATTTTAAAATTCACTAAATCTAGTCATCTACAATAATTTGATGATTCATATTTTTTTATTTATTTTCGAAGAATAAAAATTATAAATCTTTATATATATATATATATATATACACTCACACATACATATTGTTATTTTGTGATTCTCAACTTCAACTTATTTTCCATCCATCAAATTTGCCATTAGAAGACGGGTCCGATCCTTCTCTCCTAAGTTGGTTATCACTTTACTATAATCTCTTATAAAACACACAACATAAATAATTAAAATGTAATTTTGTACATTGATTTAATAACGATTAAAAGACAACACGACATCATTTTAATAGCGAAATAACCATTTATCTCTAGGTTCGTATCTCAGTGCTATCAATATTTCATCCACCATCTACCATCACCATTATGCCTTTGGCCTTCTACCACCATTAAAATTTATCTTTTCCAATATATTGTCATTCTTTAATTTTTTAAAAAAAAACAGAAACTTATTTAGTTATAAACAATCTTTAATAAAATTGATTGAATATATTTTAATAAAATATTGTTTTTAATTTTTTAAATATAATAACTGAATTAAATACACGAATAGAATAGTTTAAAATTTTCATGAAACATTCTTGATATTTTTTTTGAATAAATCAAACACTTTTGATAATATTCCAAAGAATTAAATCTTTTGAGAATAATAAAAACAAGTAAATTTTTTCGTTTCTATCGATCAAGATATTTGCCTTCAATTAATATATATTCCCATTGGTCAAAAAAAACTAGTATATATTCCCCTTATTATTATTATTATTATTATTATTATTATTATTAGATTCCAATTGATCCCTAATCAATTTGTTTGGACTCGAAATAAGGCTCATATCAGGCCAAAAGAAAAAAAGAAATAAGGCTCATATAATCTAAGATTGGAAATTTCAATAATTATGCAAAATTAATAAAATACCTTCTTCTTTTCCTTCCGCATCAAATTTCATTTCTCGGTTAATCTTTATCAATATTCAAATTTTATAAAACAATTTTTATTTTAAAAATTATGCAATATTCTCTAATTGACAGTCAAAAAAGTAATCATTTTCGAGATATACAAATCATTAAAATAGGCTTTGTCTTACTAATAACTTTTTTATTAAAATAGGCTTTGTCTTACTAATAACTTTTTATATACACACAACTTGATTCGAAACCAGGGAGAACATCATATTTAAAAAAACTCATCAATTATCAATTATCTACTAGTAATACTAGCATTTGTTGGTTACAAAACAATCCTTCAAATGTTTTTGTATGTGTATAATAAGCAATTAATGATAAAGGATATATTTGAGAAGATTAGCTTGATTAGGTTAACAATTGGTTAAAGTATGTGCTCTTACCTGATAAGAGTGACATAATAAAAAGGGGAGTTGCACAATTCGTTACCTCATAACAGTGATTACGGGCCACGGGCTAAACGGGCCGGGCCGTTTAGGCCCGTTTTTAAACGGGCCAAATTTTTTAAACCCAAGCCCGCCCATTAACGGGCGGGCCGGGCCGGCCCGCGGGCCTAAACATTTTTACATGCAAATTTTTTAAAAAAATGTAAACGGGCCAAATTTTTTAAGCCCAAGCCCGCCCATTTAGCGGGCGGGCCGGGCCGGCCCGCGGGCCTAAGCCCGTTTTGACAGTGCTACAGTGACATATCAATTTGGAGTCTTATTTTTTTTATTTTTTTTTGGCCTCAAACACAACAGTTTGATTAGTTGTCCTGTTTCCATTTTCACTGAAAACAATAAATATGGGCAAAACACCCTTTCGTGCCCCTAACGTTTGCAGTGATTTTCAGTTATGCCCCTAACGTTTCATTTTGTTCAGACGGCCCTCAATGTGAAACTAACGTTTCAATTATGCCCCCAATTTTGACTCAATGCCCATGTGGCAATATTTTTTACTGATGTGTCATTTTTTTTGTCTGCGTGGCATGATGACTAGACATTCCTATTTTTTATTCCACTGTGGCATGATGACTGGATTTACATTTTTGAACATAAAAATTGAGTAAACTAGCAAATCAGTCCCTGGATTTACATTTTTCATCATTTTCATTCATTTTAGTCCCAAATCCTCAAAATAAAATTGTCAAGTGTCCAAAAACTCTTCCAAATATTCCAATTTAGTCCTTAAAATTATTAAAAACCCTAAACCCTAAACCTTAAAACTATAAACCCTAAACTCTAAACTTTAAAATTCTAAACCCTAAAACCCTAAACCCTAAAAAATCTAATTTGAGCAATTAGGTCCCTCACCCATTCTTATCCCATTATTCTCAATTCTCCCTCTTTTCATCATCTTCATTCATTTTAGTCCCTCACCTCATTCATTTTATTAAAACAAATTAAAAAGGGACTATTATGCAATTTGAATCGTCGCTTCTTCTTCTTGTTCGCTGGTTCCTTTGAAGCAAGTGTTCTTCACCAAAAAATGCACAAGAGAAACTCAAAAATGCACAAAAAAAAGCTTGATGGGTTTCTTGTTCCTCAGAATCGCGGCTTCTTCTTCTTCACCAAACAATTCTCTTGATAAAAAATGTACAGTACCTCCGTTCTTGACCCAAAAACGAACGCCACCGTTACCCAGTTGCAGATCCACGCGAATCACGGCCTTGAACCACCGCGGGAAACACCCACGTCCGTCGCCGGCCAGGTCTGTACAAAACTCGCCGCGAACCGCCACTCTCCGCCGAAGAACAATGAAGTTGAAACGCGTCTTCTCCACTGCTCCAAACCCAGAAAGTGCCGGTGACATTAACGAACTCAGCTTCCGTCGCGCTGTTCACGAACCCAGAAATCTTCGCCGCGAACCACCGCTGGCCGTCCTGCCGGTGACATTAGGGTTTTCAATATTTTTAAGGACTAAATTGAAATGTTTGGAAGAGTTTTGGGACACTTAACAATTTTATTTTGAGGATTTGGGACTAAAATGAATGAAAATGATGAAAAATGTAAATCCAGGGACTGATTTGCTAGTTTACTCAATTTTTATGTTCAAAAATGTAAATCCAATCATCATGCCACGATGGAATAAAAAATAAGAATGTCCAGTCATCATGCCACGTAGACAAAAAAAATGACAAATCAGTAAAAAAAATTGCCACATGAGCATTGAGTCAAAATTGGGGGCATAATTGAAACGTTAGTTTCACATTGAGGGCACGTCTGAACAAAATGAAACGTTAGGGGCATAACTGAAAATCACTGCAAACGTTAGGGGCACGAAAGGGTGTTTTGCCATAAATATGACTAAAAACGTGTTTTGTACAATTGTTTTAGAAATGTTTTCTGAAAACATTTCCTGAAACAGGTTGAAAATAGGAAACGTCAAAAAGACGTTTCCAGTATTTTCAAAAATAAACTTATGATATTTTGCAACATTACACAAAAGTAAACTATTTAATCAGGTTAATATCATCATTTAGTTATAATCAAACTTAAAAACATATAAAAATTAGCGTTATTCAAATTAACATAATTTAAATATGAATGAAATCGATATTTTGACTTTATAAAACAAACATATTTCCTAAATATTGAAAATTTTGAAATGAAAATAGAATTCCAGAAATGGAAATAGAAAATGAAAACGGGAAACATTTTCTTAAACCAATCAGTCTAATTTATTCAACAGCAAAGCAAAGCCAAGTATAGTACAAACAAAAATAAAGCTAAAATAGCCAACCCTTCCCTAGCATAAGCAGTAACACTAGAAAGGATATCAACTAATGAAGGTGGGGAGTTTGCAACCCATCCAAGAGGACTCATCCTCGTGTCAGATAAATTGGCAATACAAACAGCTGTCAAGATAGCGGATCTAGGAATCCAATTAAAGTTACAACCATCTAAAGTACTGGAAACATAAATAGACAGAAACATAATGAGACACAAAGCAACAATCTTTATTTGATAAAACGCCACTGTGGAAGCAGAACAAGAGACACTGTGGAAGTACCTGATTAGAGCCAGATCCAAACCAAGAAGCTGTCGTGGAAGTCTAAACCAAAAACGCCTCCGCAGAGCACCCATACTAGATCGGCGTTATGGAGGACCAAGACCGGAACGACGCCGCAGAAAAAGCCAGACAAAATCGACGTCGTGGGAGCCCTGAGCCAAAAACGCCGCCACCGCCAAACTGTAGAAATAACGTAACATTGTCATAAAGAGAGAGACCCTCAGAGGGAAGTGGTTTTCAACACCACCTAGACATATGGGCTACTGCCGCTGTGCAGCGGCAGCCCAAGGACACTAGATCTGGTGAGGGAGGAGGCATAGATGTAGAGATGTAGAGAGAAGGCCCCCTCTAGCTTTATTTGGAGTCTTATTTGGTGGTTAATATATAAATTTATTTTGTAAATTTTTAAAGAAATCGGAATATATTCCTTTATCTTAATGAGATACCGATATTTACTCTCTCACTTAAACTTTTTATTTAAAAAAAAAAAAGAGAGGCTATTTTAGTACCTTAATATTATTAAATCTTAGAAGTAATTAGTTGATAAGGGTTGTTACAATTAATTAAGCCAAACTTATAAATATATAGATCCAGAGAGTTCGGCGGCACAAAAAAGATCTAAATAAAAACATTAAAGAGGAAAAGAAATTAAAAATTCAAGCTAATGAGAACTCAAAGTCCTTACAGGATATTGCATCGAATAATTGAATATGAAGTCAAACATAGATATTTTAGATTAAGACTTAAAATGGACGTTTGATAAATATATTAAAAATAATTCCGAGACCTTACATTATTTGATGCATGCACGGATTATTATTGTTTGCTTCAAAGTTCAAACTTTATATCAACTGTTAATTTTGTTTTTAATTTATTTTTTTTTGTCAATTTTGTTCTTAATATTTCACAATTTGATCAATTTTATTTTTTATTCTTACTTTAACAAAATAATTGACGACAAAATTTAAATAGCTAATAATATGTAATAGAAAACTGATAGAAAAATAAATTCAAATCCTAACTCATATTGAAAAACAGGATGCATTATATCGTTAATTTATTAAAGAAGTTTGTCAATGAATAAAATTGACCAAAATTTAAAACATTAAAAACAAAATTAACCGCAAAAAATTTGGGGACAAAATTAATATATTTGCCTTATCAACTTTTCAAGAATATAATACAGCCTATATTTTCTCACTCTTCTATATTTTTATTCTCCCGATCTCTTATATTCGTTGGAGATGGGGATATGTTTTGAGAATATCAAATTTATTAAAGTATCTTTTAATAATTTTAAATAGGATTTATCTAACATGTGCCCTTAGGGCACATTTTAAGGTTTCTTTTTATTGGTTAGTAGAGCATCTCATATCTTGAAATCTACGAAAATTCATTTAAAAGATAATTTTAATGTTTGAAAACTCACTTGACCATTAAAAAAAAACCTTAAAATGTGCCCTAAGGGTACATGTTAGATAAATCCTTACATAATCTATGACTAACTGGCCAAAATCAAGTCTTCTAATTTTTATAAAATTTTATATAAACATAATTATACTATACTTTTATTTTTGTATCTTGTGACTTGTTATACATATTAATATAAAAAATAATATGTATAAATATTATAAATTTCATGTTAAAATTGTAAAAAAAAAATTAGTTTTTTTGTTGATTTCTGGTTTAGGGCCTCTTTGTGTTACAGAAGAAATTAAAATTCACTATTATTGTAATTAAAAGTAATAAAAAATTAAAAAAAAATCAATGAAAATTTTAACAAAATGAATTATTTGTATAAAATTAGAAGTTCGTGAGTTTTATGTCACTTTTAAAAATTTAAAGGTTTATGCACAATAATCAAAGTTAAGAGAATTTTTTTGCGTTTAAAACTAAATCCTAAGCCAATAAAAAGTTAAATTCAACATGTTTAATATTTAAAATAATAAATTTAATAAAAAAATATTTTTATTTTGTATACTTTTAATTTATTATAAACAATATATATAATTTACATAATAAAAGTAAGAAATAAAAAAAAACTTCTAGACAAATCCAGCCAAAAGACATCAAATCAAGTTCGACTCAATTTTAGACCAAGTTTAATTTTAGGAAAATATTAGGTTGAATTAGGTTTTGTCAAGTTTATAAACATCCCTATTAACTATCTCAAGCTCTATATAAGAAAGAGAACAAAGTTTTGATCTCTTGTGAAAATAAAATAAAATTTTAAATGATCTAATATTGTTAATACTTTCAATAATAGTATTTGATCTGAAAGATTAATTAGAGTATTCTCACACTATATTTTTTTTAGTTTATATTGTTTTTCTTTTCTACATCTACATTCACATTCATTAATTAAGTTGCATCATTCAATAATCATCTAGCTAGGAGTAATGTCTAAAGTCAAGTCATTCCAAGTAATTTCAATGTTCAATCAGTCAGAACATTGATAAACATTCATGCCCTCTCTCGTTTATATTTTTGCTACTGTTATTGCCGAAAGAGAAAAGGACAGAAATATATGATAGCCAACTGTAATAGCTTGCTTTCAATGCTACAACTAACATTTAATGTACCACCCTTGTCCATTTCACATCTTCTTTCTTTCCATCTCTAATTAGTCATCATATCTCACTCCCCATAATTACGCTACCTTCTTTAGTCAATCTATCATCCTGTGAATTATTGAAATCTATGCCCTTTCACCTTGAGTAACACTTTAAATTTATGAGTAACACTTTAAAAAGTTAAATAGCTTAAATTATTTAATTTTCAATCGTTGGATTTAACTTTTTTAATTTTGAGATTTGTGTTTTATAAATTAAAAATAGATTACACAAGTCTCAAGGCTAAAAAAATTAAATCTAATGGTTGAAAATAAAATAGTTTAAACTATCTACCTTTTTATAGAATTATCCTAAATTTATTGTCAATTTTATATTAGTCTTCCAAAATTATTTCTCTCAATGCAATGAATTTGAATTTCTACCTAACATGAGAATGTGATTTTATTTTTAGTATAACAACAAGAATAATTACATTAATATATATGTCAATTATAGGTCATTCTTTATTCAATTGGGATCATTAGTAAATGAGATCAAATAGTATTATGAAAGTGTGTTTAGTCAAAACATCAATATTACTCCCTTCAGTTTTGAATATCTATTTTGTTGGGGGGTATTTTTTTTTCTTCAAAATATCTGATGTTTTACAAAATCAAACGAATATTAATTCTTCTTTTTACAATTTTAATCCTATTAAAAGTAATTTTATTCCTAGATAGTAGAGGTTGAATTGGTGAAGTAACTATGAGTAATTTAATAAGGGCAGTTGAGTCTTTTTATCTCAGATTTCTCTTCAATTTAGGTGAATTAATGATTTATTTGGTATGTGTGTATTAACCTTAAAAAACATACGTTCAGAATCGGGGGAGTAACTTTTAGAGTACTATTTGACCTTGTTTGCCAATGACTCCAACTGGATAGAGAAAAAATTCGACAAAAGTAATTTGTAACTCCAATTTTGTTGCATTTGTCTTTGAAACAAGAAAAATATAACCATATTCATGAAACAAGCGACCCATTTGTGGGTCAGACTTGACCTCGTTTGACAATGACTTTAGTTGATAAAAAAAATTCTCATCAAATTTAACTCATAACTTTAATTTACTCACATCTGAGGTTTTAAACGGGAGAGATATGATCATATTTAATAATTAATGACTAATGATGAAATTTTTAGAAAACATTAAAGATCAAAAAAGAATAAAAAAAATATTAAGGACTAAAACAGAATTTAAGATAAATAGTTTTGACCAAAATAAATAATAGGTATTAGAAATATTTATAAATTTATAATATATAACTTTAAGATCGATGATTGAAAAGATAAGGACATATAGTAGAGTACTTTAATATATTATGTTATAACATTTAAATAAAAATATTTTTAATAGTAATAATGATAATAATAACGAAAGATCTAGCACATCCCTTTACTTAAAGAGTCAAAGGTAAGAGCTCCATTTTTCTCTTCCAATTTTATATCAATTTTTACTTTTATTTTTAATATTTATTTATTGTCAATTTAAGTGATAAAATTTTATATTTTGATTAATTTTATTATTTATTATAACTTTAGTTAAATATTAATAACATATAATATAAAATAAGTTTGAGTCAATCATAAACTTATTAGAAAAATTAATCAAAAAATCAAATTAATTAAAATGTAAAATGTTAAGAACAAACTTGCAATAAATACTGTATTTGCCCTTTACTTTATGTTTACTTGAGTTGTAATTGTCGCGCAATCACTGGTGTCAATTATCTAGTATCTACCACAAGTCACAACCTTGTCGTATTTCAACTACTCTGCACACTAATTTCAAACTATGAAAGACTTCAATCACCATGTGAAATGTGTGGGATCTGTCCCCACTTCTTTTATTTATTTATTTATTTCTACAAAAGTTTAATTATTATCAATCAATTTATATAAGAAATTATGTTTTAAAAATTACTTTGTTTGGGTAAGTTTTAAAAAATTTATAAAATATTACTCCCTCCGGTTCTGAATATCTGGTGTTTTAGAAAATCATTTTTGTTTCAAAATATCTGATGTTTTATAAATTCAAGAGAGCATTAATTATTTTTTTACCATTCTACCCCTATTAAATATAGTAGAGTCATAAATGTATAAACATTTTCCAAGTAATTTAATAGGGATAGTTTAGTCATTTTACTTCATTTTTCTCTTCATTCTATGTTGGCTAATCATTTCCTTAATCTGTGTGTAGAAACCTTAAACACCAGATATATAGAACCGGAGGGAGTATTTTAAAATTTTTACAAAAAGTTGTTAAACAAGTTTTAGAGGACTTAAACCCATCTTTTTTGTAAGTATTTAACTCTTGAGTTATGATGACACAATTCCATTAATTACTAATTAAAAGTTGAATATACCATAAATCATATAAATCATACATTTAAAAGTGAGCATGAATTAGGTTGGGTTGAGTTTGAAAAAAATCTCAATCTAATCTGCACATCAATTTACGAATTGAGTTGGGTTGAGTTGAATTTTGTGATTTTTAAAACTCAAACTCAACTCAACATACCATGAATCATACATTTATGGATTGCCATTTTACATTGCAAAATATTGCAATGGGGAATAGTTTTATTCTAAAAAAAGTTTAAAAAATGAAAAGAGTTGTTTGATCCAATTGTTTTCTTAAATTATCTTTAAAAATAAAAACAAAAACAAATAACAGTCCCAAAGATTAGAAAATCAACAACTTAATTTTGATTTTAGGAATAAACTAATTTAAGTAAGTACTTATATCTTTGATATAAGTTTACTTCAACTAAGAGTTTAATTTATATTCTCTTTCTTTTTATAATTAGTCATATAAAAAATATATTTAATATCATATTATCTCTCTACTCATGCAAAATCTTTTCAACACATATTATATACTCATTAAAATATTTCAGAGCAAAAATATAATAAACACTACCTAATTATTAAGTTCAATCCTTTTAGAAAAAAGGCAGATAACTTTATTGAAGAGATATTTTCATTATTGCCAATTTGATAATATTGACCAAATGTTGGGGTGTCAAAAATTTAATGAAATCTTTTTCATTGAATCAAATTAAATTGAAGTAAAATTGATCTAAACTGAACGAGTGATTTGATTTAGTTAAAATGCATCTAAATTGAATGATTTGGTTTTGTTAATATTTTTTTTTTGTATTTGTTTTTCTATCTCATTTCATTTGTGATCGAGTGTTTGTGTCAAATAACATCAAACTTTTGTTTATAAAGAGAACTTTTTCTTTTGCTCACTCGACATTTGGAGCTTTGTCCGACATTCAGATTTAACTTGCATTGTGTATTTGATTATGGTGGAAGAGTCTCAAAAATAACTACATTTATAAGATTTTGAACTAGGAACATTGCTTAAGTGATGCCAAACTCTTTAACACTTGAACTAGCCCCTTGTTAATTTTTTAAAGGGAGTTTATATGCAAAAAAACTAAGCATCAAACTAAAATGACAATTAGATCTATTTAGCAAATCAAACCACATTTCTAAGAATCTCAATTTAAAAAAAAAAAAAACGAATTCCATCAATATTCCTAAAGTCCCTATATTCCATTTGCTCTAGGGGCTCACATAGGGATATCAATTAAAGTAAACTAATAATTTAAACATTGAAAGATTATTAAGTTAACAATTCGATTTTTAAAAAATCAAAATATATAATTTGATCCCTAAAAAAATTAAATGATATATTTGTTAGTCCGTGAGAAAAGCAAAAGATATATACTCTCTACTTTATAAAAAAAACAAAAGCTAAAATGTATAGTGTTACCAAATTGTGCATTTCAATTATTTGAAGAATTAAATTATCAACTTAAATAACTTTTAGAAACTAAATTATTAATTTAGTCAAATAATTAAAGTTGTGGATAATATGGGCCCATTAAATGGGCCCAAATCAAATGGAATACACGTTTTATTCTTCCGAAGTCATTGAACAACCATTAGCCATAGCTTCTGCAACTTAATCAAATTAAATATTGTTTTATGGATCCATAGAATATAGATGAATGAAATGTTAAATTTAATCTTAATCCTAATTAAAGGTGTGGATAGCCCAGATGGGGAAAAGAAAACAGCTCATATCTTTTGCAATGTAATATATAAAATGGCAAAAAAGTATTTTTTTTATCCCTAAACTTTATACTAATGGTAAATTTTATCTCCAATTTTGTTTTGTGATTAATTTTGTTCTCAACGTTTTATATTTTAGTCAATTTTATCATTTGTTCTTACTTAAGTTAAATATTAGCGATAAAATTAACGTAGCTAATGACATATAATATAAAATTAATTAGAAAAAAAATCATCGCAATTGAGATTGAAAAACATGATAAAATTTTTCGTTAATTTATTAAATATATTAGTCAAAAGATAAAATTGACTAAAATATAAAATATTAAGAATGAAATTATAAATTTTGAAAAAAAAAAAATTGTTTTTGCCTTTATAAAACTGTAATGATTAAGATCATGGCCAATAAGAATCCAACGTCTCTCTATCAGGCATGTACGGCAATAAGAGAGAAACACAATTATTCTTTCAATTAGTTAGCAATAAATGCATGTCCATATAGAGAGATTAGGAAGGCTCAACGAATGGATCAATGTTAAGAGCAAACAAAAAATTAACTAGTTATAACTATTTGTTATTTTAACACACTTTGGGGTTGTTATAAACTTGGGCTCATATTTGGGCCAACGTGAATTAAACAAAAAAGCTTGATCAAGATAATTTCTTTAAGATCCAACAACAAATAAAAATTTTGTAAATTATCAAAAAATTAAAAGTAAAAAATATAATTATCAAAATTTAACCCAAAATATAGGATAATTTTGCAGGCAATCGGAGCAAAGTAAAGCAATCTCACCTCATCAACTAAGGTAAGACTCTAACCTTATTTTAATTTGTTAGATCCTAAAAGGTGTAAGGATAAAATCATAAAATACAATGAAATTAAATGTATTTATTATTGGCTTTATATATATTAAATAAAAGGAGTATGCATAAAATGCAATGAAATTAAATGTAAGCATCCTAATTCCATTTTAGAGCAAATAAACTCTCAATATCATAACAGCCGTTAAAAAATCTCTCTCTCATCAGAGTTGAGTTCTCTCTCAAACCCCTCATCGTGAGGAATCACCTCTCTCTTTCATAAGAGATCTCACCCTATTTCATATTAGGGTTATCGGTGACGCTCTTTTTTATGTATCTTCTGCAGCGGTGATTTTCAAGTTTAGGTGGTTTTCAGCGGTTTTCCTTCCCATCTGCTCGTGTCCGTGTGTTTTCTGCGGCGGGTTTTGTGGCGGAGGCGTTCTGGATTTGGTTGGTCTGTTTTTTTTTTTGTATTTCCAATTCTTTAGATGATTGTAGCTTTAGTTAGATCCCTAGATCCGTTAACTTGGCAGCTGATTGTCTTGCCAATTTGTCTGGCAAGAAGATGGGCTCTCTTGGATGGGTTTTGAAATCCCCTACCTTCGTCAGTTGATGTTCTTTCTAGTTTTCTTGTTGATGCTAGGGAGAGATTTGATTATTTTGCTGTGTTTTTGTTTGTAATGAGCTTGGCTTTGCCTTGCTTTTGAGTTCTGAATGAATTATGTTTTAAGAAAAAAAAAAAAAATTCCATATTCAAAATTGGCACACGATGTTTTAGGGAATGAACCAATGTCTCAAGAGGAGGGCACAATATGCAAAGCGACCGACAGACAATGTTTGAGGGTTGGGTAAACTTTAACTTTGTGAAGATGCAAATTTTTTGATTAAAACTTGAAAGTAAAACTTGAAAGTATTATGTAATTTTGTTGATTATGATGCCTATTATATTAGATAGAGTATCTAATAAGTCAAATTATTAGTTTCGTTAGTCACAACAGCAATCAATAAATTAACTTTTACTGTTATTTAACGATAAAATTTTGATTACAAATATAATAAAAGTAGGGTAATGCTAGGAAAATTATTATAGATGGAGCAAATCATTTTTTTTCTTTCTCTCTCATCTCCCATCTCTCATGTTTTTTTTTTTTCTCAATTTTTAAACTTTTTTCATTAAAAAATGTGATAAACTAGACAGAAAAAATCAAAATGCTCTATCTATGATGAGTTTTAAAGTGTAGCCCATAAAAGTATGGAGATTCAATTGCAAAAATTGAAAATACAAAAACTTAAATAAAAATTGATGTAAATTATAGAGACTAATAAATTAATTAAATCTTTTTTTTTTTGTCAAAATCAAAAAATTGAATTTTTAGATTTCAACTATTGGTGATGACATAACATGTGAATGTGATATATTTTTCATTTTTGGCAATCGCATGATTAATAAATTTACCATGACAAAGGTATGTTTGAATTATAAATTAAAGTAGATAAGAAAAGGGAAGTGATTGAGACATTTTCTACTTATTTGAAAAGTTAAAATGTAGAGGAGAAGATAAAGAGATTTTAATTTTTAATCTCTTAATTAATGATGTTATTTTGGAGGAGATATTACTTTTCAAACAAAGTAAAGGGGTATGAAGAGTTAACCTTCCCCCTCCCCTTACTTCTCTTCCCCTTAAATCTTTTATGAAAAAAAAAACTTTGTTCATAAAGACAAAATACACTTCCATGATTTGTATGTTTAGGAGATGATTACTCTCTAGTTGTCAATTGTTTGTTTCCCAAACAAATTAAAAGGGCACGAAGAGTTAATTTTAGCCTTCAATTTTTCTCCTTAAACATTATATTAGGGGTTCTAATAAGATCATATATATGAAAAAGATTTTGTTGATAGAGATAAAATTTACTTTGATAATTTTTACGTTTCAAAGAGGATTACTCTTCAATTGTCAATTGGAATTTAACTTTTACAAGGAAAATATATCAAATTCTATTTTTTTCTAAAAAGCTCAGTAGGAAATTATTAAATTGCCCAAAGAAAAAAGAAAAACTCAGGGTCTGTTTGGGAGACTTTCAATTCTAATCCAATCTCATCCGATCTCATCCAAATGGATGGGATGAGATTATTTTTTAATTGGATGAGATGAGATGATGTATTGATGTTTGGGTGATTTTAGTGATAATGATGTTAAATAGGGTGTGAAATTATATAAAAGGGTATGTAATGATTGTGGTTGGTAGAAAAAAGTCGATGGATTTTTGTAATTTGTATAGGGGTAGAAATGGTAAGAAATAATGAGATGAGATTGAGATAATGAGATGGGATGAGATTAGATGATAGGTGTTTGATTGTGTTTTGATTGAAATAATATTGAGATGAGATGATATTGGAAAGTGTGATATGGTATTGGAAATTGTGAGGATGAGAAAATTTTGGATTGAGGGTTATGGGTCAATCTAAATCCAAGTGGATGAGATTATGGGCCAAAATGAAAATAATATTGGAATTATTTTTTGACATACAATTTGGTCCATAAATTCGAACTGTTCCAATTAATCAATCTCTAACATGTGTAAAAGATAACTGGGGCCTTGTAGAAAACCCCAATCATTAATAATGGGGTCTATTTATGAAATTGAACGACAAAAAAATAACAAATAATAGTTTGAGGACCAAATAGCAAATTAGAAAACAACACTAAATTCTAATAAAATGTGTGGTGAAAGGTTCATTTTGGTCCTAAATGTATGGGCTAATATTCATTTTGGTCCATTATTTTAATAAATGTTAAAATTGGTCCTAAATGTTAGCAAAATGATTAATGGTGGACCAAAATGAACATTAGGGCAAACATTTAGGACCAATTTAACCCTTTAACCCTTTATTTTTGAATCGAATGATTCAAGCCTGTACATACACATGGGCCATTTTGTATTTTTTCCCTAAAAAAATATTACCGTTATTATTTAGGAAATAGTTTTAACTAATCTCATAGTTTGATAAACAAAACAGAACGAGAAATAGTTTTAACTCTTTTTAATTTTTTCAAAAAACTTCGTCAGATATATTTAAAAAAAA